>CM065589.1:538348681-538548681 GCA_033119425.1 Bufotes viridis | reverse complement strand
ATAACTATGTTATAAAGGAAAATAATTACACATACAGAATACTCATCCCGAAACCAGACTTCAGTGATGAAGTCTGACTTCGGGTCTGGGTACCAAGCATGCGGATTTTTTCACGCGCGTGCTCAACGCACTACAAACGTTAGCACACGCGCGGAAAAATCGCGGCGATTCCCGCAACGCACCCGCATCTTATCCGGGCGTCAAACATGACGCCCGTGTGCAAGAGGCCTAAATGTTTCTGGTTCAGGCACAGGCCTGAGCTCCCTGTGTCATCTAGCGGTCATGTCTTGACCAGCAGTTCTTGAATGGTTGACTCGGTCATCCACTTTGTCCCAAGTGATATCAGACACCCCCTGTCGAGAGTCGGTGGTTTCCTCAGATACAACCCTTAGTTAGCATGGCCCGGGATCAGGCCCTGTGCCCTCACCTGTCCTCAACCTGCCTCTGACCTTTTCTGTTTCCTCAGTCAGACAATTATTATATGATGTGGGCTCAGCTCCACTATACAGAGTGTACAAGCTACTAGAGGGCAGTCAGCTAAGATGTGGAGGAGACATCCAACTCTTCCTCAGGTAGGTGGGCAAGTAGTGATCAGGAGAGTGGAGTGGGAGCTAGTGTTGCGAGTGGTCAGGATCTTGACCCATAGACCGTTAAAGAAGACATCAGTGATGTGCATACATGTCTCGATTATGATAATGTAGCTAATCGCACTTGGGAGCCAGGTGAATTATGGTGGCAGCTTGCCCGTGAGGGAGCGGCAGAGCCAGCAAGTCGCTAGTGTGGCCGGGAGTCAGCAGGGTGGCAGCAGAGGGAGGTCAGGAGCCAAACATCCCCAGGGTAGACCACCCGCTTTGCAGGAGCCCACTTGCGTGTAAAGTATTGGTGCAGGTGTTCACGGAAGCAGCGGAGGTAACAGTCAGTCAGTGCGGAGTGTTGGGGGTAAAATCACCTACTCGGCGGTGTGGCAGTTTTTTGTTAAGCCGCCGGAGGGGAACAGGGCCATTCGTAGAATCTGTGGTCAGAAGGTGAACCGTGGCCAGGGTTCCAATTTTGGCACCACTGTCCTGCGTCAACATATGTCACCATAAAGCGGCCTTGGAGAACAGTGGCTCTGATGTGGTGGTCCGGCCTGCCACAACAACAGCTACATCACCCAGTGGCACGCACCCAATTTCAGGCAGTCAAGGCTCCACCAACTCACCACCAGTTGTCTGTCCTTCCCATCTTCTGCTGGTCCTAATGCTCCTGCTCCTCCTCGTTAGTCATTAGAGATGTTGGGAACATATAATTTTCCGTTCATGAATGGCGAACGCGAACTTCCGCAAATGTTCATGAACCGGGCGAACTGCCATAAACTTCAATTGGCAGGCGAATTTTAAAACCCACAGGGACTCTTTCTTGCCACAATAGTGATGGAAAAGTTGTTTTAATGGGACTAACACCTGGACTGTGGCATGCCGGGGGGGATCCATGGCAAAACTCCCATGGAAAATTATGTAGTTGATGCAGAGTCGGGTCTTAATCCATAAAGGGCATAAATCGCCTAACATTCCTAAATTGTTTGGAATAACGTGCTTTAAAACATCCAGTGTGTGTATACAATCAGGTATGATGTTGTATCGATCAGGTAGTGTAAGGGTTACGCCCGCTTCACAGTGACAGACCAAACTTTGACAGACCAAACTCCCCGTTTAACGCACCGCAAACAACCGCAAACAGTCCATTTGCAAAACCGCAAACTCCCCATTTGCACAAGGTTGGATACCAAGCTAGCCATGTCCCCTCCCTTGTCCTCACTGATGTCATTGAAGGTCTCTTCCTCCACACAGCCACATACAACACCAAGGGTCCCTGAAGGGTGACAACAAGCAGTGGTTGGTCTTCCACCTCCTCAAAGCCACCTTCCTTCTCTGACTCCTCTTCTTCAGACTCCTCTCTCTACGTTGCCGCAGGTCCAACAATCGACGACGACAAGGCTGCTTCTGGTGGTGATGGTGACCACAACTCTTCCTCTTCGTGCTCATCTACGGCCTGATCCAGCACTCTTCACAGGGCACGCTCCAGAAAAACGCATATGGGATGAGTTCGATGATGTTGCCTTGGGTTTGACTGACCAGGTTTGTCACCTCCGCAAACGGATGCATGAGCCTACAGCCATTGTGCATGAGCATTCAGTAACGCGGCCAAAAAATACCCAGCTCCGCAGAGGTTGTCCTCTTTTTTTTTACATTAAAAAAATCTGTTCTTACCAGTTTAATCTCTGTTTTGTCCCCTATCAGGGGCCGGTGTATGGAATAGATTTTAGGAACCGGGAGATGGAAAAAGATGGTTGGTCAGTCCTCTCACTTCCAATTTGGGGCACTGCGCATGCGCAGTGCAATGTACTGTGCTACCCTATATGAGTGGTGTGTTAAGTAGTACTATTCCTATCAGTTTAATCCCTGTTACGTCCCCTATCAGGGGACGTGTATCGAATAGATTTTAAGAACCGGGAGATGGAAAAAGATAATTGGTCGGTCCTCTTGCTTCCAATTTGGGGCACTGCGCGTGCGCCGCGCAATGTACTGTGCCACCAATACAAATAGTGTGAACTACTATTCTTACCATTTTAATCTTTGTTAAGTCCCCTATCAGGAGACGTGTATTGAATTGAATCCTTGCATGGGGAGATAGAGAAAAAAGCTTTCTCTGTCCACTTCCTTCTAATTTTGGGCACATGCAATGGAATTTGCCACAAATGCAACTAGTGTTAACTAAGTACTATTCCTATCAATTTAATCTTTGTTTTGTCCTTTATCAGGGCCAGGGATGGTGTAGTGAATAGATATTTGGAACCGAGAGATGGAAAAAGACCCATGCTCGGTCCGCTTCGTTTGAATTTTAGGTCACTACACGTGCACCGTGCAATGTACTGTGACTCCCTATATGAGTGGTGGGCAGTGGGCACAGTACAGTCTGTGGGCCTGACAGACACTGGCAGGCAACTGCAATTATATTAAAGGGTAAAAATTGAATGACTTTTTTATCTGCAAGGTTCTTTGCCACCCTTTATGAGTGGTGTGCACACAGTACAGTCTCTGGGCCTGCAGCCTCTCACACACGGGCAGGCAACTGCAATATATATATATATATTTATATATAGAAAAAATAAATAAAAGCAGACTGATGTACCAGCCCTAAAAAGGCTTTTTGGGGTGCTGTCAGGACGTTGTCCTTACAGCAGATGGCCCCTTGCACACGAGCGAGTTTTCTGCGCGGGTGCAATCCATAACGTGAACGCATAGCATCCGCACTGAATCCTGACCCATTTATTTCAATGGGTCTGTGTACATGAACGTTTTTTTTTCACGCATCACTTGTGCGTTGCGTGAAAATCGCAGCATGTTTTATCTTCTACGTTTTTCACGCAGCCCTAGCCCCATAGAAGTTAATGGGGCTGTGTGAAAAACGCATTGCATCTGGAAGCAAGTGCGGGTGCGTTGCGTTTTTCACTGATGGTTGCTAGAAGATGTTGTTTGTAAAGCTTCAGTTTTTTATCACGCGCATGAAAAACGCATCAAAACGCATTGCACCCACAAGGAAAAAACTGAACAACTGAAGGCAATTGCAGGCAAAACTGAATGACTTTGCCTGTGAAGTCGCACAGTTTTCACTGAACGCATCCAGGCCTAAGGCCCCATTCACACATCCGCAATTTTTGTCCACATCCATTCCGCAATTCTGCAGAATGGATGCGGTCTTATTCATTGTGAATGGGGCCGGACGTTATGCGGAGAGCACACTATATGCTCTCCGCTTCTGCATTTGCGGAGCCGCTGCCCCGAACTTCCGGCCGTGGCTCCGCAAAAGATAGAGCATGTCCTATTCTTGGACAAGAATAGGCATCTCTATGGGGAGTGCCGGCATGGTATGTTGCGGATCCGCAATTTTCGGATCTGCAACACACTACGGACATGTGAATGGGGCCTAATCCAGACACGCTCATGTGAAAGAGGCCGATGAGTCTTTGAGGACTGGAGTGGACACAAAACACTGGCCTAGCTAACGCTTTCCCTATTAATTCAGCAGCAGCACTCTCCCTGCTGCAACTAACACTGCAGCTTCAGAATGAATCTAAGATTCATTCTAAGATAAGGATGCTGTCCTTGCTTTTTGATGGGAGGTGGGAGAGTCTGGGAGGGAGGGTATGCTGATTGGATGGAATGTGTCTGCCTACTGTGAGGTACAGGGTCAAAGTTTGCTCATTGATAAAGTATAGGGGGCGAATCGAACATTGATGTTCGCCGGGAACTGTTCGCCGCTGAATAGTTCGGGACATCTCTATTAGTCATTCCAACAGCAATCGATCACCAAAGTGATTGCCAAGAGAGAACAGTATGGTTGCACTCATCCAACGGCACAGAAGCTGAATGTGTGGTGCTCTGGGCCCACTTGCCGCACCTAGGAGAATCCCTTACCCCTCTAGAGGTATTTACGATTATATGTCCCTCTGTTAGAGTAAGTAGTCATGACGCCAGCTGCAGTGAAGCAGCGGAAGCATAAAGCTTCCTTTGTAGTGATGTTATGGTACCCAGATGTAGGAAGGCAAGAGTGTTGGTAAATAGGCCACAATATCCCAAGAGAGGTTGTGTTGCACTTGTCACGGTGCTCCTCCCTTTGGATACGATTGGATCCCAGACGTGTGTGGTCCGAAGCAGTGCAAAGGGGGTAGTAAACTTGCCTCCCTTTCCAAGTGATGGACTCTGCACCTTTCAGAGAACTAATGGCTGAGCCGAGGTGGAGAGTCCCAAGCCGTCATTTCTTTGCCAAAAGGCCCTGCACACGTATGTAGAACAGAAGGTGGGCCAGTCCTTGAGCCTGTGGGTGTCTGCCAAAGTGCACGGCAACACAGATGTGTGGAGCTGTAACTACGGGCAGGGACAATACATGTCCTTTATGTCCCTCAGAATGAATGTGGTTCCGTGGTTCCTGCACAGCCACACCAGCAGCTTGGCCAGGTGATGCCGCTTCCACCTCCATGTTCTCAAACCGTTGATCTGCCTCTGCCTCCTCATCCTACAACATGTCCTAAGCCTCTACTGCAGGGACAATTCACAGTGCCCCTCCAGCATACCACATGTGCAGGGCACGGCGGTGTCATGCTGTTCCGCACCTCGTTTGCCTTGGCGAACGGAGTCACCCAGGGGAGGAACTGCTCCGTGTCCTTCATCAAGAAATCGAATCCTGGCTTTCTCCACAAAACTTTAAAATCGTAACCATGGTGACTGACGACGGTAAGAACATGGTGTCGCGCTGCGTCAAGGTGGGCTGAGCCATGCCCCCTGCATGTCAAGCGCTTCCTCAAGTCTTCCACCCATCTGCAAGACATCTGAAAAATGGCCAGAAAACTTTGCATGCACTTCAGCTACTCGTACACCGCAAAGCACACCCTCCTTAAACTGCAGTGGCAGAAAGGGCATCCCCCAACATAGGCTGATATGCAACGTTTCCACCTATTGGAATTCCACCCTCCATATTTTAGACCGACTATAGGAACAAGGCCATAAACGAGTTATTGATGATATAGGTGGACAGAGGTACTCTCCTGTGTAATTTCGATGTTAGCCAGTGGCAGCTCATGCGTAATACCTCCCATTTGCTAGGGCCCTTTGAGGAGGCCACTTTATTTGTCAGTCGCTAGGACTACGGAATGAACAACGTCATTCCACTGATTCATGTCCTAGAAAAGATGCTTGTGAATCTGTCTGGTCAGGGGACTGAAGACGTGGCGCCTAGATCTCATGGCCACATGGGCCCTGTGGGGGCTGAACTGGAGGAGGAGGACATTGGCGCACAAGCAATGTTTGGCGAAATGCATGGTTTTTCTACATAGGTGACAGGAGAGGAGGAGCAGGCAGAGGAGCTACAGGACTATGAAGACGAGACAGGGGACCCAGACACACTGTGGCAGTATGCAGTGGAGATGTAGGCAGGGAGTCCCTCCGAGTCACTTGCACAAATGGCCCGATGCATGCTCACTTTCTTGAGTAGTGACAGCCGAATTGTCAACATTCGGCAGAGGGATGAGTTCTGGCTCTCCACCTTCTTGGACCCTCGCTACTGGTCCAAAATGGGGTCTTTTTTTACACCCGCTGAGAGGGAGGACAAACTGAACTACTACATAGACATCTATGTAGTCAGGTGGCAGCTTCCTGTCTGCACCATCGTCCATCCTCTCGCAGGTCTTACCGGGGGGCCCTCTGCACTCACGTTCCTCTGCCATGGCTGCTGTGGCATGGTGGGGAAGTAGGAGCTTTCTTCACCCGCCTAGTGAGGAAACTATTCACCAGCAGCAGCAGCTAGACCTGGAGCCGAGTGGGTGTTTAATGCTGTGGGGGCCATAGTTATCCCAAAAAGAACTCGCCTGTCCACCCAAAATGTGGAGAGACTGACCTTTGTCCAGATAAATTAGGCGTGGATTAGCCAGGGTTTCCACCCACCAAAGACTGATGCATCATTTATGCTGCCTCACCCAAACCTTGACAAAAGAGACTGGTTTCTTCTGACTTCCTGCCTCAGCTACTATTCTGATGCTGCCACCCGCCTGATGACACACATCTGATGCTAAGTGCTCCTTCTTTCACCCACCATCTTCAGCTGGTACTGGTATTGCCACCCACCTCCCCACTCTGCCACTCGGTCACTCTGTGGTCTCCTGATGCTGCTGCCACCTCCACAATATGTCAGCTTGCCACTATGTGGTCTCCTGATGCTGCTGCCACTTCCACACTATGTCACCTTGCCCCTCTGTGGTCTCATCATGCTGCTGCCACCTCTACCCTATGTCACCTTGCCACTTTTTGGTCTCCTCATGCTGATGACACCTCTACACTATGTCACCTTGCCACTATGTGGCCTCCTGATGCTGCTGCTGCCACCTCCACACTGTCATTGTGCCACCCTGTGGTCTCCTCCTGATGCTGCTGCCGCCACCTCTGCACTCTCTCATTGTGCCACTCTGTGGCATCCTGATGATGATGCTGCCATCTTCATACTCTGTCACTGTGCCACCCTGTGGCCTCCTCCTGATGCTGCTTCTGCTGCCACCTCTACACTCTGTCATTGTGCTACTCTGTGGCCTCCTGATGCTTCCGTCATTTCCATATTGTCATTGTGCCACTCTGTGGCCTCCTCCTGATGCTGCTGCTGTTGCCACCTCCATACTCTGTAATTGTGCCACTCTGTGACCTCCTGATGCTGCTACCTCCACACTGTCATTGTGCCCCATGTGACCTCCTCCTGATGCTGCTGCTGCTGGCACCACCTCCACAATCTGTCATTGTGCCACTCTGTTGCCTCCTCATGCTTCCCCACACCCAGACTGTAATTGTGCCACTCTGTGGCCTCCTCCTGATGCTGCTGCCACCACCTCCACACTCTGTCAATGTGCCACTCTGTGGCCTCCTGATGCTGCTGCCACCTCCAGACTCTGTCATTGGGCCACTCTGTGGTCTCCTGATGCTGCTTCCACCTTACCACTATGTCATAGTGCCACTCTGTGGACTTATCATGCTGTTCTCACTCCTCCCCACGCCTTTCGGCCTGGCTGACATCATCATTTATTTGACCCTTCTTCTGATCTCACACCAAAAATTGAAATGCAACACCTCTATTATATCCAAATTTTATTATCAGCGTAAAGGTACAAGAAGAAAATAGACTTTATTCATTGTGAAGAAAATAGACCTTATTTGGTTTTTACCTTTTGTGAATTGACCGACCGCACACGCGGAATTCATGGAACTGTTTTGGGTAGGAGCCTCGTGTGTGATCGGTAACTTTTGACTTCCATGTTTTTAAGAACCCTGAACCGATCTGAGTGAAATTTGGATATGTTGGTCCCCATATCGTGGATATCAGGGATATGTAAGTTGTGGGGATACCTTGTGGGGAAAGGGGTGTTCCAACTTTTGGGAAAATTGTGTGCTCTCTGCCTGGAGATGATTGTTTTATTCCTTAACTTATCTCAATATCTCCCAGGCAGAGAGAGGACGGGTGTTACTGTAACTCTGTATGTTAATTGATTATTGTCCTTTGTTTACTGTGGGAGATCCTCTTGCAGGAGGATTTCTCATAAAAGGCAGTGCGTGATCAATAAAAACGGTTCCTGTTACACCCTACATGAAGTCTAGGCTCATGGTTGGGGAATATTCCATTTGCTGGGGAGAATCATCTTGGAAGCTGCATTCATCGACGCTATTCCTCTATTTGCCATGGTAGCTATAATCACATATGTTCAGCTATTGGGAAAGGAACAGAAGGCCACAGTACCATAACCACTGTAGGTCTTAACAACAGTACAATACATATGTACACCATAAAAATATCAGCAATGGATGCACCAAGTCAGAGGAACAAAACCAGGAGAAGGCTGTAGGATCAGCAAGCAGAGGGTAAAGACTACAGGAATAGAGACACCACCTCAAGCCAATAAGTATAAAGCCCCTGACACCATGGTCCGATAGAGATCAATAGTACTGCAAGAGAGAAGGTGTAAACAGAATCGAATAATAATACCCAACACTGCGTGCTGATCCTGCAGCCGTCTCCTACCAACGCCATTGTGCCAAGAACTGGCTCTTCCGGGGATCTGTCAGAAGTAAGGAAAAATGAGACCCACAACGGATCCTGTCTATGTAACAACTGTAATGTCTACATGACATGGTCCCTATTTTGCATCAGAATAGGCTTATGATTTGGTAGCCAAAAGCAGGAGTGGGCACAAAACACAGAAGATATGCAAACAATCCATTCACGTGTCCTCTCTGTTTTGGATCCACTTCAGTTTTTTTGGGGATTTAGCAATACTGATGGAATACTGACTAAATGCTGCCCGAGTGAAGGCGGATGCTAAACAGACAGGATCCGTTTTTGGGGGTTATTGTTCTGACGGATCAGAGGAATGGCAAAATAATTAGTAACGCCAACACAAACTTACTGCTGACAACCTCTCCACTCTGTCAGGGGCTCTACTTGTATAAACATTTAATATAACAGGTTCTGTAGACATCTTTGTGGAATCAGCTTCCAAAGGTGTAAAAGGAGAAGTAACAATGTATCCCTTACACACACAGAAACACACAATGCATCCCTTACACACTCTGAAACACAATGCACCCTTACACACACTCAATGCACCCTTACACACACTCAGTGCACCCTTACAGACACAAACACTGCATCCCTTACATACACAGAAACACACCTTGCAGCCCTTACACATACAAACACAGATTCACACAATGCATTTCGTACACACATTCAGAAACACACAATACATACCTTATAAACAAACACAAACTTCTTTTTATCCCTTACACGAAAACACACTGGTATCCCTATACACTACATCCCATAAGCACACACATTAGATTCTCTACAGCAACACAGAACACATCCCTACACACTTGACCCACTGTGAACAAACTCATGGGTGGAACATGTCGTGGACCTATGGGTGGGCCTTATGGGCATACTGACCATCAGGCCCTGGGGCCCAGACCTTGAGCTGTGTAAAGGCCCCAAAAATGGAGCTGCTTCCTGTTCTCCCGGGACATTGATTTTAGTGACCACAGTTACAAACAGCCTCCAGAGAGCCTGTTCTACAACAGACCAGTGGAGCCAGACTGCAGCCAGAGCCCATCATCATCCTCATCTGGGTGTAAGTAGGCAATCTAGTATATTATTCGTGGCGCTAGTCTCTAATTTACCTCACATTAAAGGGACACTATAGTCCCCAGAACCTCTGCAGCTTAATGTAGTGGTTCTGGTGTCCATAGCCTGTCCCTGCAGGCTTTTTAATGTAAACACGCACTGTCTGCAGCCCTGGCGTTAGTTATTAGTTAATATGGAGGATCATATGGGTGGGGCATTGTGATGTCACATGGGGGGGGGGCAAACTTTTCTTTTGCCTAGGGCGGCAAAAATCCTTGCCCCGGCCCTGCGTAAGTGCCCAAATAATTGAAGTGTGCAGTGATTCTAAGAGCGATGCCTGTCATCTGCATGTCATACAGACTCACAGTATTGCTTGACTAACACAGCAGACTACCTATGCGTGTAACTGCAAGGCACAGTGTTCTAAACCACTATAAAGGCTCTCTGCAGCCAGCAAATAGCAGTTTTTTGACACGATTCGCCACAAATAAATTCGGTGAACCGGACGAATCTAATCTTTTAGAAATTAGCTCATCTCTACTGTTGACAATAAGAGAGATGCAAAATAAATCTATGTATAACATAACAGATTAAGTATAGAGTTAAGCGAACACCCGGATGTTCGGGTTCGAGAAGTCCGGCCGAACTTCCCGAAAATGTTCGGGTTCGGGATCCGAACTCGACCCGAACTTCATCCCGAACCCAAACCCTATTGAAGTCAAGGGGGACCCGAACTTTTGGGCACTAAAAAGGCTGTAAAATAGTTCAGGAAAGGGCTAGAGGGCTGCAAAAGGCAGCAAAATGTAGGTAAATGCAATGCAAACAAATGTGGATAGGGAAATTAATTAAAATAAAATAAAATAAATAAAAATTAACCAATGTCAATTGGAGAGAGGTCCCATAGCATAGAATCAGGCATCAAGTCACCCACCAATGGAGAAGGCCACTTTCTGTGATTTCGGCCACAGCACCCAGAGAGAGGAGAGAGGTCCCATAGCATAAAATCAGGCTTCATATCAACCACCACTGGAGAAGGCCACTTTTAGTTATTTAGGCCCAAGCACCCAGACAGAGGAGAGAGGTCCCACAGCAAGGAATAAGGCGTCATATCACCCACCACTGGAGAAGGCCACTTTCAGTTATTTAGGCCCCAGCACCCAGACAGAGGAGAGAGGTCCCACAACAAGGAATATGGTGTCATATCACTCACCACTGGAGAAGGCCACATTCAGTTATTTAGGCCCCAGTACCCAGACAGAGGAGAAAGGTCTCACAGCAAGGAATAAGGCATCATATCACCCACCACTGGAGAAGGCCACTTTGAGTTATTTAGGCCCCAGCACCCAAACAGAGAAGAAAGGTCCCACAGCAAGGAATAAGGCGTCATATTACTCACCACTGGAGAAGGCCACTTCCAGATATTTAGCCCACGACACCCAGACAGAGGAGAGAGGTCGCATGGCAGAGGTTCAGGCTTTATGTCACCAACCATTGTAACAGGCCACTTTCAGTTATTTAGGACCCGGCGCCCAGATTGAGGAGAGGATCATTTAACTTTGGGTTGCACCGCAAGATCATGGTAAAGTTAAAAAAATGAGGATTCAATAAAGAAGTGCCCCGGAGTACAAGAATACATGTTTGAGGGGGAGGCAGTTATAAATGTCTATTCTGCACAAGGGAGCGACAGGTCCTGTGGGATCCATGCCTGGTTCATTTTTATGAACGTCAGCTTGTCCACGTTGGCTGTGGACAGGCGGCTGCGTTTGTCAGTAATGACGCCCCCTGCCGTGCTGAATACACGTTCAGACAAAACGCTGGCCGCCGGGCAGGCCAGCACCTCAAAGGCATAATATGCTAACTCTGGCCACGTGGACAATTTGGAGACCAGAAGTTGAATGGGGCCGAACCATCAGTCAGTACGTGGAGGGGTGTGCAGACGTACTGTTCAACCATGTTAGTGAAATGCTGCCTCCTGCTAAAACCTTCTGTATCAGGTGGTGGTGCAGTTAGCTGTGGCGTGGAGACAAAACTTTTCCACATTTCTGCCATGCTAACCGTGCCCTTAGAGGAGCTGGCCGTGACACAGCTGCATTGGCGACCTCTTGCTCCTCCTCTGCCTTCGCCTTGGGCTTCCACCTGTTCCCCTGTGACATTTGGGAGTGCTCTCAGGAGCGCGTCTACCAGTGTGCGCTTGTACTCGCGCATCTTCCTATCACGCTCCAGTGCAGGAAGTAAGGTGGGCACATTGTCTTTGTACTGGGGATCCAGCAGGGTGGCAACCCAGTAGTCCGCACATGTTAAAATGTGGGCAACTCTGCTGTCGTTGGGCAGGCACTCCAGCATGTAGTCGCTCATGTGTGCCAGGCTCCCCAGAGGTAAGGACAAGCTGTCCTCTGTGGGAGGCATATCATCATCGTTCTCCGTATCCCCCAGCCACGCACCAGTGATGGGCCTGAGCTGTGTCGCGTGCCACCTCGCTGTGAACCTGCTTCATCCTCATCCTCCTCCACCTCTTCCTCATCCTGCTCGTCCTCCAGTAGTGGGTCCTGGCTGGCCACATTTGTACCTGGCCTCTGCTGTTGCAAAATAACTCCCTCTGAGCCACTTCTAACAGACTGGCCTGAAAGTGCTAAATGACCCCTCATCCTCCTCCTCCTCCTCCTCCTGGGCCACATCCTCTTCCATCATCGCCCTAAGCGTTTTTCAAGGAGACATAGAAGTGGTATTGTAACGCTGATAATGGTGTCATCGCCACTGGCCATGTTGGTGGAGTGCTCGAAACAGCGCAACAGGGCACACAGGTCTCGCATGGAGGCCCAATCATTGCTGGTGAAGTTGTGCTGTTCCGCTGTGCGACTGACGTGTGCTTGCGGCAGCTGAAACTCCACTATGGCCTGCTGCTGCTCGCACAGTCTCTCCAGCATGTGCAAGGTGGAGTTCCACCTGGTGGGCACGTCGCATATGAGGCGGTGAGCGGGAAGGCTGAAGTTCCGCTGTAGCGCAGACAGGCGAGCAGTGGCAGGATGTGAACGCCGGAAGCGCGTACAGATGGCCCGCACTTTATGCAGCTGCTCTGACATGTCGGGGTAGTTGTGAATGAACATCTGCACCACCAAATTCAGCACATGCGCCAGGCAAGGGATGTGCGTTAAACTGGCTAGTCCCAGAGCTGAGACGAGATTTCACCCATTATCGCACACCACCAGGCCGGGCTTGAGGCCCACCGGCAGAAACCACTCGTTGGTCTGTTGATCAATACCACGCCACAACTCCACGCGGTGTGGGGCCTGTCCCCCAAACATATGAGTTTCAGAATGGCCTGCTGACGTTTACCCCAGGCTGTGCTGAAGTTGGTGGTGAAGGTGTGTGGCTGACTGGATGAGCTGGTGGAAGCAGAGGAGGAGGAAGCCGAGTAGTAGGAGGAGGCTACAGGAGGCAAAGAATGATGCCCTGCGATCCTTGGCAGCAGAAGGACATGCGTCAAGGAACTCTCCGCCTGGGGCCCAGCCGCCACTACATTTACCCAGTGTGCAGTTAGGGAGATATAGCGTCCCTGGCCGTGCTTACTGGTCCACGTATCTGTGGTTAGGTGGACCTTGCCACAGATGGCGTTGCGCAGTGCACACTTGATTTTATCGGATACTTGGTTGTGCAGGAAGGCACGGCTATCTTGGAGAAGTAGAGGTGGCTGAGAACAACATACTGTGGGACAGTCATGGACATCAGCTGTTTGAAGCTGTCTGTGTCCACCAGCCTGAATGACAGCATTTCAAAGGCCAGTAGTTTAGAAATGCTGGCAATTAGGCCCAGGGCTCGAGGGTGGCTAGGTGGGAATTTACACTTTCTCTCCAAGGTTTGTGAGATAGAGAGTAGTGTTGAGTAGAGATGGCGAACATTAACAAAAGTCCGTTGTTCGGCGTTCGGGTGGTGGTAAGTCGCGCATCCCGTTATGGATTCCACTATAGCGGCATATGGAATCCATAAGGGCGGCTGCCACCAACCCGAGCTTTGCACAGCCGAAGGACCTGGGGTGACGTCACCGTCATGTGATCAGTGCAGGGGCGTGGCTCAGCACGGGATCAAATCCAGTGATGAGCCACGCCCTGCACTGATCACATGACAGTGACGTCACCCCAGGTCCTTCGGCTGTTCAACAGTTCGGGTTGGTGGCAGCCGCCTTATGAATTCCATATGCCGCTATAGTGGAATCCATAACGAGATGCGCTGATTACCACCACCCGAACGCTGAACAACGGACTTTTAATGTTCGCTCATCTCTAGTGTTGAGCGAACAGTTCGAGCATAGTTCGGGTCCGTACCGAATTTTGGGGTGTTCGTGACACGTACCCGAACCCGAACTTTTTCGTAAAAGTTCGGGTTCGGGTTCGTCGTTCGGCATGTATTTTGGCGCATTTTGAAAGGCTGCAAAGCAATGTGGTCTCCTGATGCTGCTGCCACTCTCCACACTATGTCACCTTGCCCCTCTGTGGTCTCATCATGCTGCTGCCACCTCTACCCTATGTCACCTTGCCACTTTTTGGTCTCCTCATGCTGATGACACCTCAACACTATGTCACATTGCCACTATGTGGCCTCCTGATGCTGCTGCTGCCACCTCCACACTGTCATTGTGCCACCCTGTGGTCTCCTCCTGATGCTGCTGCCGCCACCTCTGCACTCTCTCATTGTGCCACTCTGTGGCATCCTGATGATGATGCTGCCATCTTCATACTCTGTCACTGTGCCACCCTGTGGCCTCCTCCTGATGCTGCTTCTGCTGCCACCTCTACACTCTGTCATTGTGCTACTCTGTGGCCTCCTGATGCTTCCGTCATTTCCATATTGTCATTGTGCCACTCTGTGGCCTCCTCCTGATGCTGCTGCTGTTGCCACCTCCATACTCTGTAATTGTGCCACTCTGTGACCTCCTGATGCTGCTACCTCCACACTGTCATTGTGCCCCATGTGACCTCCTCCTGATGCTGCTGCTGCTGGCACCACCTCCACAATCTGTCATTGTGCCACTCTGTTGCCTCCTCATGCTTCCCCCACACCCAGACTGTAATTGTGCCACTCTGTGGCCTCCTCCTGATGCTGCTGCCACCACCTCCACACTCTGTCAATGTGCCACTCTGTGGCCTCCTGATGCTGCTGCCACCTCCAGACTCTGTCATTGGGCCACTCTGTGGTCTCCTGATGCTGCTTCCACCTTACCACTATGTCATAGTGCCACTCTGTGGACTTATCATGCTGTTCTCACCCTCCCCACGCCTTTCGGCCTGGCTGACATCATCATTTATTTGACCCTTCTTCTGATCTCACACCAAAAAATTGAAATGCAACACCTCTATTATATCCAAATTTTATTATCAGCGTAAAGGTACAAGAAGAAAATAGACTTTATTCATTGTGAAGAAAATAGACCTTATTTGGTTTTTACCTTTTTGTGAATTGACCGACCGCACACGCGGAATTCATGGAACTGTTTTGGGTAGGAGCCTCGTGTGTGATCGGTAACTTTTGACTTCCATGTTTTTTAAGAACCCCTGAACCGATCTGAGTGAAATTTGGATATGTTGGTCCCCCATATCGTGGATATCAGGGGATATGTAAGTTGTGGGGATACCTTGTGGGGAAAGGGGTGTTCCAACTTTTGGGAAAATTGTGTGCTCTCTGCCTGGAGATGATTGTTTTATTCCTTAACTTATCTCAATATCTCCCAGGCAGAGAGAGGACGGGTGTTACTGTAACTCTGTATGTTAATTGATTATTGTCCTTTGTTTACTGTGGGAGATCCTCTTGCAGGAGGATTTCTCATAAAAGGCAGTGCGTGATCAATAAAAACGGTTCCTGTTACACCCTACATGAAGTCTAGGCTCATGGTTGGGGAATATTCCATTTGCTGGGGAGAATCATCTTGGAAGCTGCATTCATCGACGCTATTCCTCTATTTGCCATGGTAGCTATAATCACATATGTTCAGCTATTGGGAAAGGAACAGAAGGCCACAGTACCATAACCACTGTAGGTCTTAACAACAGTACAATACATATGTACACCATAAAAATATCAGCAATGGATGCACCAAGTCAGAGGAACAAAACCAGGAGAAGGCTGTAGGATCAGCAAGCAGAGGGTAAAGACTACAGGAATAGAGACACCACCTCAAGCCAATAAGTATAAAGCCCCTGACACCATGGTCCGATAGAGATCAATAGTACTGCAAGAGAGAAGGTGTAAACAGAATCGAATAATAATACCCAACACTGCGTGCTGATCCTGCAGCCGTCTCCTACCAACGCCATTGTGCCAAGAACTGGCTCTTCCGGGGATCTGTCAGAAGTAAGGAAAAATGAGACCCACAACGGATCCTGTCTATGTAACAACTGTAATGTCTACATGACATGGTCCCTATTTTGCATCAGAATAGGCTTATGATTTGGTAGCCAAAAGCAGGAGTGGGCACAAAACACAGAAGATATGCAAACAATCCATTCACGTGTCCTCTCTGTTTTGGATCCACTTCAGTTTTTTTGGGGATTTAGCAATACTGATGGAATACTGACTAAATGCTGCCCGAGTGAAGGCGGATGCTAAACAGACAGGATCCGTTTTTTGGGGGTTATTGTTCTGACGGATCAGAGGAATGGCAAAATAATTAGTAACGCCAACACAAACTTACTGCTGACAACCTCTCCACTCTGTCAGGGGGGCTCTACTTGTATAAACATTTAATATAACAGGTTCTGTAGACATCTTTGTGGAATCAGCTTCCAAAGGTGTAAAAGGAGAAGTAACAATGTATCCCTTACACACACAGAAACACACAATGCATCCCTTACACACTCTGAAACACAATGCACCCTTACACACACTCAATGCACCCCTTACACACACTCAGTGCACCCCTTACAGACACAAACACTGCATCCCTTACATACACAGAAACACACCTTGCAGCCCTTACACATACAAACACAGATTCACACAATGCATTTCGTACACACATTCAGAAACACACAATACATACCTTATAAACAAACACAAACTTCTTTTTATCCCTTACACGAAAACACACTGGTATCCCTATACACTACATCCCATAAGCACACACATTAGATTCTCTACAGCAACACAGAACACATCCCCTACACACTTGACCCACTGTGAACAAACTCATGGGTGGAACATGTCGTGGACCTATGGGTGGGCCTTATGGGCATACTGACCATCAGGCCCTGGGGCCCAGACCTTGAGCTGTGTAAAAGGCCCCAAAAAATGGAGCTGCTTCCTGTTCTCCCGGGACATTGATTTTAGTGACCACAGTTACAAACAGCCTCCAGAGAGCCTGTTCTACAACAGACCAGTGGAGCCAGACTGCAGCCAGAGCCCATCATCATCCTCATCTGGGTGTAAGTAGGCAATCTAGTATATTATTCGTGGCGCTAGTCTCTAATTTACCTCACATTAAAGGGACACTATAGTCCCCAGAACCTCTGCAGCTTAATGTAGTGGTTCTGGTGTCCATAGCCTGTCCCTGCAGGCTTTTAATGTAAACACGCACTGTCTGCAGCCCTGGCGTTAGTTATTAGTTAATATGGAGGATCATATGGGTGGGGCATTGTGATGTCACATGGGGGCAAACTTTTCTTTTGCCTAGGGCGGCAAAAATCCTTGCCCGGCCCTGCGTAAGTGCCCAAATAATTGAAGTGTGCAGTGATTCTAAGAGCGATGCCTGTCATCTGCATGTCATACAGACTCACAGTATTGCTTGACTAACACAGCAGACTACCTATGCGTGTAACTGCAAGGCACAGTGTTCTAAACCACTATAAAGGCTCTCTGCAGCCAGCAAATAGCAGTTTTGACACGATTCGCCACAAATAAATTCGGTGAACCGGACGAATCTAATCTTTTAGAAATTAGCTCATCTCTACTGTTGACAATAAGAGAGATGCAAATAAATCTATGTATAACATAACAGATTAAGTATAGAGTTAAGCTAACACCGGATGTTCGGGTTCGAGAAGTCCGGCCGAACTTCCCGAAAATGTTCGGGTTCGGGATCCGAACTCGACCCGAACTTCATCCCGAACCCAAACCCTATTGAAGTCAAGGGGACCCGAACTTTTGGGCACTAAAAGGCTGTAAAATAGTTCAGGAAAGGGCTAGAGGGCTGCAAAAGGCAGCAAAATGTAGGTAAATGCAATGCAAACAAATGTGGATAGGGAAATTAATTAAAATAAAATAAAATAAATAAAAATTAACCAATGTCAATTGGAGAGAGGTCCCATAGCATAGAATCAGGCATCAAGTCACCCACCAATGGAGAAGGCCACTTTCTGTGATTTCAGCCACAGCACCCAGAGAGAGGAGAGAGGTCCCATAGCATAAGAATCAGGCTTCATATCAACCACCACTGGAGAAGGCCACTTTTAGTTATTTAGGCCCAAGCACCCAGACAGAGGAGAGAGGTCCCACAGCAAGGAATAAGGCGTCATATCACCCACCACTGGAGAAGGCCACTTTCAGTTATTTAGGCCCCAGCACCCAGACAGAGGAGAGAGGTCCCACAGCAAGGAATATGGTGTCATATCACTCACCACTGGAGAAGGCCACATTCAGTTATTTAGGCCCCAGTACCCAGACAGAGGAGAAAGGTCTCACAGCAAGGAATAAGGCATCATATCACCCACCACTGGAGAAGGCCACTTTGAGTTATTTAGGCCCCAGCACCCAAACAGAGGAGAAAGGTCCCACAGCAAGGAATAAGGCGTCATATTACTCACCACTGGAGAAGGCCACTTCCAGATATTTAGCCCACGACACCCAGACAGAGGAGAGAGGTCGCATGGCAGAGGTTCAGGCTTCATGTCACCCACCATTGTAACAGGCCACTTTCAGTTATTTAGGCCCCGGCGCCCAGATTGAGGAGAGGTTCATTCAACTTTGGGTTGCACCGCAAGATCATGGTAAAGTTAAAAAATGAGGATTCAATAAAGAAGTGCCCCGGAGTACAAGAATACATGTTTGAGGGGAGGCAGTTATAAATGTCTATTCTGCACAAGGGAGCGACAGGTCCTGTGGGATCCATGCCTGGTTCATTTTTATGAACGTCAGCTTGTCCACGTTGGCTGTGGACAGGCGGCTGCGTTTGTCAGTAATGACGCCCCTGCCGTGCTGAATACACGCTCAGACAAAACGCTGGCCGCCGGGCAGGCCAGCACCTCAAAGGCATAATATGCTAACTCTGGCCACGTGGACAATTTGGAGACCCAGAAGTTGAATGGGGCCGAACCATCAGTCAGTACGTGGAGGGTGTGCAGACGTACTGTTCAACCATGTTAGTGAAATGCTGCCTCCTGCTAACACCTTCTGTATCAGGTGGTGGTGCAGTTAGCTGTAGCGTGAGACAAAACTTTTCCACATTTCTGCCATGCTAACCGTGCCCTTAGAGGAGCTGGCCGTGACACAGCTGCATTGGCGACCTCTTGCTCCTCCTCTGCCTTCGCCTTGGGCTTCCACCTGTTCCCCTGTGACATTTGGGAGTGCTCTCAGGAGCGCGTCTACCAGTGTGCGCTTGTACTCGCGCATCTTCCTATCACGCTCCAGTGCAGGAAGTAAGGTGGGCACATTGTCTTTGTACTGGGGATCCAGCAGGGTGGCAACCCAGTAGTCCGCACATGTTAAAATGTGGGCAACTCTGCTGTCGTTGGGCAGGCACTCCAGCATGTAGTCGCTCATGTGTGCCAGGCTCCCCAGAGGTAAGGACAAGCTGTCCTCTGTGGGAGGCATATCATCATCGTTCTCCGTATCCCCCCAGCCACGCACCAGTGATGGGCCTGAGCTGTGTCGCGTGCCACCTCGCTGTGAACCTGCTTCATCCTCATCCTCCTCCACCTCTTCCTCATCCTGCTCGTCCTCCAGTAGTGGGTCCTGGCTGGCCACATTTGTACCTGGCCTCTGCTGTTGCAAAATAACTCCCTCTGAGCCACTTCTAACAGACTGGCCTGAAAGTGCTAAAATGACCCCTCATCCTCCTCCTCCTCCTCCTGGGCCACATCCTCTTCCATCATCGCCCTAAGCGTTTTTTCAAGGAGACATAGAAGTGGTATTGTAACGCTGATAATGGTGTCATCGCCACTGGCCATGTTGGTGGAGTGCTCGAAACAGCGCAACAGGGCACACAGGTCTCGCATGGAGGCCCAATCATTGCTGGTGAAGTTGTGCTGTTCCGCAGTGCGACTGACGTGTGCTTGCGGCAGCTGAAACTCCACTATGGCCTGCTGCTGCTCGCACAGTCTCTCCAGCATGTGCAAGGTGGAGTTCCACCTGGTGGGCACGTCGCATATGAGGCGGTGAGCGGGAAGGCTGAAGTTCCGCTGTAGCGCAGACAGGCGAGCAGTGGCAGGATGTGAACGCCGGAAGCGCGCACAGATGGCCCGCACTTTATGCAGCTGCTCTGACATGTCGGGTAGTTGTGAATGAACATCTGCACCACCAAATTCAGCACATGCGCCAGGCAAGGGATGTGCGTCAAACTGGCTAGTCCCAGAGCTGAGACGAGATTTCGCCCATTATCGCACACCACCAGGCCGGGCTTGAGGCCCACCGGCAGAAACCACTCGTTGGTCTGTTGATCAATACCACGCCACAACTCCACGCGGTGTGGGGCCTGTCCCCCAAACATATGAGTTTCAGAATGGCCTGCTGACGTTTACCCCAGGCTGTGCTGAAGTTGGTGGTGAAGGTGTGTGGCTGACTGGATGAGCTGGTGGAAGCAGAGGAGGAGGAAGCCGAGTAGTAGGAGGAGGCTACAGGAGGCAAAGAATGATGCCCTGCGATCCTTGGCAGCAGAAGGACATGCGTCAAGGAACTCTCCGCCTGGGGCCCAGCCGCCACTACATTTACCCAGTGTGCAGTTAGGGAGATATAGCGTCCCTGGCCGTGCTTACTGGTCCACGTATCTGTGGTTAGGTGGACCTTGCCACAGATGGCGTTGCGCAGTGCACACTTGATTTTATCGGATACTTGGTTGTGCAGGGAAGGCACGGCTATCTTGGAGAAGTAGAGGTGGCTGAGAACAACATACTGTGGGACAGTCATGGACATCAGCTGTTTGAAGCTGTCTGTGTCCACCAGCCTGAATGACAGCATTTCAAAGGCCAGTAGTTTAGAAATGCTGGCAATTAGGCCCAGGGCTCGAGGGTGGCTAGGTGGGAATTTACACTTTCTCTCCAAGGTTTGTGAGATAGAGAGTAGTGTTGAGTAGAGATGAGCGAACATTAAAAAAAAGTCCGTTGTTCGGCGTTCGGGTGGTGGTAAGTCGCGCATCCCGTTATGGATTCCACTATAGCGGCATATGGAATCCATAGGGCGGCTGCCACCAACCCGAACTTTGCACAGCCGAAGGACCTGGGGTGACGTCACCGTCATGTGATCAGTGCAGGGCGTGGCTCAGCACGGGATCAAATCCAGTGATGAGCCACGCCCCCTGCACTGATCACATGACAGTGACGTCACCCCAGGTCCTTCGGCTGTTCAACAGTTCGGGTTGGTGGCAGCCGCCCCTTATGGATTCCATATGCCGCTATAGTGGAATCCATAACGGGATGCGCGACTTACCACCACCCGAACGCCGAACAACAGACTTTTTTTTAATGTTCGCTCATCTCTAGTGTTGAGCGAACAGTTCGAGCATAGTTCGGGTCCGTACCGAATTTTGGGGTGTTCGTGACACGTACCCGAACCCGAACTTTTTCGTAAAAGTTCGGGTTCGGGTTCGTCGTTCGGCATGTATTTTGGCGCATTTTGAAAGGCTGCAAAGCAGCCAATCAACATGCATCATACTACTTGCCCTAAGATGCCATCGCAGCCATGCCTACTATTGGCAAGGCTGTGATTGGCCAAGTGCAGCATGTGACTCAGCCTCTTTATAAGCTTGTGCGCACGTCGGGACGTGCTCACTCCCGATGTGAATAGAACAGGGATAGACGCAGCTGATGCTAGGGCGAGAATAGGCAGGGATAATTGAATAACTGGAAGCAAATTTCTCTCCTCCACCTGTGATTCATCTGAACAACTGCAGCTGAGCTGCTTTTTTGATAGGGATTGGCTATTTTTAGAGTGGCCAGAGTGATTTTTCCATCCACATGTACCTGGGCTGACCGCCGGCCGCCATTTTGCGACTTGTAGTGCTGCAGCAGAAGCTGCCACAGTGTGCATTCCAAAGCTCCAAACAAGTCAGACATCTACACCTGGGATTCAGACCAATAGCGATTTAGCAGCACAGTCCAAGGCTATTTTTTTAAAGGTTGTGCAGACCATTTTGTGGCACATGTTACTGGGCTGATAGGCGGCGGCCATCTTGGGACTAGTGCTGCAGCACAATCTCTCCCAACGTCCATTAATCACTTGTAATAGTGGTCTGTGCCATAGAAATCCTACATCAGGGACTTGGGTGTGCTTGTGTCACCCCTACTAATACCAGTCCACCTGTAATCCATACAGTGAAAAGCCATAAAGTATTCCAGTGAGGGAATTTTTTTATTTAAAAAGGCCAAGTTAGTTTATCTGGCGTTCAATATACTAGATACAGTTAGGCCTGCGTTTCATACATCTGGAATTAGCAAACTAATGTGCTGGGGTTGGGAAAACATATATGTACCCATACTAGAATCTGTCAAAGAAAGCGGTACTCACATATAACAGTCATTCCATCTGTAATCCATACAGTCAAAAGACTGAAAGTATTCCAGTGAGGGAATTTTTTTATTTAAAAAGGCCAAGTTAGTTTATCTGGCGTTCAATATACTAGATACAGTTAGGCCTGCGTTTCATACATCTGGAATTAGCAAACTAATGTGCTGGGGTTGGGAAAACATATATGTACCCATACTAGAATCTGTCAAAGAAAGCGGTACTCACATATAACAGTCATTCCATCTGTAATCCATACAGTCAAAAGACTGAAAGTATTCCAGTGAGGGAATTTTTTTATTTAAAAAGGCCAAGTTAGTTTATCTGGCGTTCAATATACTAGATACAGTTAGGCTCATGCGTTTCATACATCTGGAATTAGCAAACTAATGTGCTGGGGTTGGGAAAACATATATGTACCCATACTAGAATCTGTCAAAGAAAGCGGTACTCACATATAACAGTCATTCCATCTGTAATCCATACAGTCAAAAGACTGAAAGTATTCCAGTGAGGGAATTTTTTTATTTAAAAAGGCCAAGTTAGTTTATCTGGCGCTCAATATACTAGATACAGTTAGGCCTCATGCTTCATACATCTGGAATTAGCAAACTAATGTGCTGGGGTTGGGAAAACATATATGTACCCATACTAGAATCTGTCAAAGAAAGCGGTACTCACATATAACAGTCATTCCATCTGTAATCCATACAGTCAAAAGACTGAAAGTATTCCAGTGAGGGAATTTTTTTTATTTAAAAAGGCCAAGTTAGTTTATCTGGCGTTCAATATACTAGATACAGTTAGGCTCATGCGTTTCATACATCTGGAATTAGCAAACTAATGTGCTGGGGTTGGGAAAACATATATGTACCCATACTAGAATCTGTCAAAGAAAGCGGTACTCACATATAACAGTCATTCCATCTGTAATCCATACAGTCAAAAGACTGAAAGTATTCCAGTGAGGGAATTTTTTTATTTAAAAAGGCCAAGTTAGTTTATCTGGCGCTCAATATACTAGATACAGTTAGGCCTGCGTTTCATACATCTGGAATTAGCAAACTAATGTGCTGGGGTTGGGAAAACATATATGTACCCATACTAGAATCTGTCAAAGAAAGCGGTACTCACATATAACAGTCATTCCATCTGTAATCCATACAGTCAAAAGACTGAAAGTATTCCAGTGAGGGAATTTTTTTATTTAAAAAGGCCAAGTTAGTTTATCTGGCGTTCAATATACTAGATACAGTTAGGCCTGCGTTTCATACATCTGGAATTAGCAAACTAATGTGCTGGGGTTGGGAAAACATATATGTACCCATACTAGAATCTGTCAAAGAAAGCGGTACTCACATATAACAGTCATTCCATCTGTAATCCATACAGTCAAAAGACTGAAAGTATTCCAGTGAGGGAATTTTTTTATTTAAAAAGGCCAAGTTAGTTTATCTGGCGCTCAATATACTAGATACAGTTAGGCCATGCGTTTCATACATCTGGAATTAGCAAACTAATGTGCTGGGGTTGGGAAAACATATATGTACCCATACTAGAATCTGTCAAAGAAAGCGGTACTCACATATAACAGTCATTCCATCTGTAATCCATACAGTCAAAAGACTGAAAGTATTCCAGTGAGGGAATTTTTTTATTTAAAAAGGCCAAGTTAGTTTATCTGGCGTTCAATATACTAGATACAGTTAGGCCTGCGTTTCATACATCTGGAATTAGCAAACTAATGTGCTGGGGTTGGGAAAACATATATGTACCCATACTAGAATCTGTCAAAGAAAGCGGTACTCACATATAACAGTCATTCCATCTGTAATCCATACAGTCAAAAGACTGAAAGTATTCCAGTGAGGGAATTTTTTTATTTAAAAAAGGCCAAGTTAGTTTATCTGGCGCTCAATATACTAGATACAGTTAGGCCTGCGTTTCATACATCTGGAATTAGCAAACTAATGTGCTGGGGTTGGGAAAACATATATGTACCCATACTAGAATCTGTCAAAGAAAGCGGTACTCACATATAACAGTCATTCCATCTGTAATCCATACAGTCAAAAGACTGAAAGTATTCCAGTGAGGGATTTTGCTTATAAAAATAATATATTTCATTGTGGTGCGAGTTGAATCGCAACAATGAAGAAAAATACTATTAAGGGACGAGGACGCGGTCGTGGTGGTGTCCGTGGAGCCTCTGTTGCTGGTAGAGGACGTGGCCGCTCGGCCCCAGGCGCACACAGTAGGGAACGAACTCCTCAACTAGCCGGCAGAATGTACCGCAATATCTCGTGGGGCCCAATGCCGCTCTTAGGATGGTAAGGCCTGAGCAGGTACAGGCATTAATCGATTGGGTGGCCGACAGTGCTTCCAGCACGTTCACCACATGGTCTTCCACCCAGTCTTCTGCGGAAAGCGCACAGGTGGCACCTGAAAACCAAGCCCATCAGTCTGTCACATCACCCCCAAGCATATCAGGGAAACGGTCTGAGCCACAAGTTATGCAGCAGTCTCTTCTTCTGTTTGAAGACTCTGCTTCCAGGGTTTCCCAGGGGCGTCCACCTAGCCCTTCCCCAGTGGAGGAAGACATACCATGCACTGACGCACAACCACTTATGTCTCCAGATGAAGAGGACATGGGAATACCACCACAGCAGAGTCACCGACTCTCTGATGATGACGAAACACAGGTGCCCACTGCCGCGTCTTTTGCAGTGTGCAGACTGAACAGGAGGAGGTCAGGAGGGAGACTGGGTGGAAGACGATGCAGAGGACGATGAGGTCTTAGACCCCACATGGACTGAAGGTCGTGGCGATGACTTTCACAGTTCAGAGGAAGAGGTAGTGGTGAGACCGAGACAACAGCGAAGCCAAAGAGGGAGCAGGGGGCCAAAGCAGACGAGCCGCCGCCCCAGAGTTCGCTCTGCTACTGGACATCGCCAACAGGGACCCAGCCCCACAAAGGCAGCTTCAAAGAGTTCCCTGGCATGGCACTTCTTTAAACAATGTCCTACCGACAAGACCCGAGTGACTTGCACGCTCTGCCATCAGAGCCTGAGGCGAGGCATTAACGTTCTGAACCTCAGCACAACCTGCATGACCAGGCATCTACATGCAAAGCATGAACTGCAGTGGGGTACACACCTTAAAAACCAGGCACTCGCTGAGGCTCCCCTGCTCCCTCTACCGCTGCTGCCTCGGCTTCCGCCTCGAGAGGAATGCTGCCACCTGCCGAGCAGCAAACAGAGGATGTGCCACCGACACCACCACCACCGCCACCGTCAACTAGCGCCTCCACTATATCACACAGCAGCGTTCAGCTCTCAATATCTCAAACCTTAGAGAGGAAGCGCAAATTCCCCGAGTCACCCTCGAGCTCCTTGGCCTGAACGCCAGCATTTCTAAACTGCTGGCCTTTGAAATGCTGTCATTCCGGCTGGTGGACACAGACAGCTTCAAACAGCTGATGGCCATGGCTGTCCCAGCAGTATGTGGTTCCCAGCCGCCACTACTTCTCCAAGACAGCCGTGCCTTCCCTGCACATGCAAGTGTCCGATAAAATCAAGTGTGCACTGCGCAACGCCATTTGTGGCAAGGTCCACCTAACCACAGATACGTGGACCAGTAAGCACGGCCAGGGACGCTATATCTCACTAACTGCACACTGGATGAATGTAGTGGCGGCTGGGCCCCGGCGGACAGTTCCTTGGCGCACGCCCTTCCGCCCCTAGGATCGCAGGGCATCATTCTCTGCCTCCTGTAGCCTCCTCCTCCTACTCGGCTTCCTCCTCCACTGCTTCCACCAGCTCATCCGGTCAGCCACACACCTTCACCACCAACTTCAGCACAGCCCGGGTAAACGTCAGCAGGCCATTCTGAAACTCATATGTTTGGGGACAGGCCCCACAGCGCAAAGGAGTTGTGGCGGGGTATTGAACAACAGACCGACGAGTGGTTTCTGCCGGTGGGCCTCAAGCCAGGCCTGGTGGTATGCGATAATGGGCGAAATCTCGTGGCAGCTCTGGGACTAGCCGGTTTGACGCACATCCCTTGCCTGGCGCATGTGCTGAACTTGGTGGTGCAGAGGTTCATTCACCACTACCCCAACATGTCAGAGCTGCTGCATAAAGTGCGGGCCGCTCTGTGCGCGCTCCGCCGTTCACATCCTGCCGCTGCTCGCCTGTCTGCGCTACAGCGGAACTTCGGCCTTCCCGCCACCGCCTCATATGCGACGTGCCCACCCGGTGGAACTCCACCTTGCACATGCTGGAGAGACTGTGCGAGCAGCAGCAGGCCATAGTGGAGTTTCAGCTGCAGCACGCTCGCGCCAGTCGTACTGCCGAACAGCACCACTTCACCACCAATGATTGGGCCTCCATGCGAGACCTGTGTGCCCTGCTGCGCTGTTTCGAGTACTCCACCAACATGGCCAGTGGCGATGACACTGTTATCAGCGTTACAATACCACTTCTATGTCTCCTTGAGAAAACACTTAGGGCAATGATGTTAGAGGAGGTGGCCCAGGTGGAGGAGGAGGAGGAGGATGAGGGCTCGTTTCTAACACTTTCGGGCCAGTCTGTTCGAAGTGGCTCAGAGGGAGGTTTGTTTAAGCAGCAGAGGACAGGTTCACAAGTCGCCAGCCAAGGCACTGTACTGGAGGACGAGGAGGATGAGGAGGAGGAGGTGGAGGGGGACGAGGATGACGCAAGTTCACAGCGGGGTGGCAGCCCAGGCCCATCACTGGTGCGTGGCTGGGGGATACGGTGGACGATGACGATACGCCTCCCACAGAGGACAGCTTGTCCTTACCCATGGGTAGCCTGGCCCACATGAGCGAATATATGCTCCAATGCCTGCGCAACGACAGCAGAGTTGCCCACGTTTTAACGTGTGCAGACTACTGGGTGGCCACCCTGCTGGATCCCCGGTATAAAGACAATGTGCCCACTTTAATTCCTGAACTGGAGCGCGACCGTAAGATGCGCGAGTACAAGCACACGCTGATAGAGGCGCTCTTGAGAGCATTCCCACATGTCACAGGGGAACAGGTGGAAGGTGAAGGCAGAGGAGTGGCAAGAGGTCGCCAACGCAGCTGTGTCACGGCCAGCTCATCTGAGGGCAGGGTTAGCATGGCAGAAATGTGGAAAGGTTTTGTCTCCACGCCACAGCTATCTGCACCGACACCTGATACGGAACGTGTTAGCAGGAGGCAGCATTTCACTAACATGGTTGAACAGTATGTCTGCACACTCCTCCACATCCTGACGGATGGTTCGGCCCCATTCAACTACTGGGTTTCGAAATTGTCCACGTGGCCAGAGTTAGCATGTTATGCCTTGGAGGTGCTTTCCTGCCCGGCGGCCAGCGTTTATCTGAACGCG
Organism: Bufotes viridis; assembly: GCA_033119425.1. Classification (NCBI taxonomy): domain Eukaryota; kingdom Metazoa; phylum Chordata; class Amphibia; order Anura; family Bufonidae; genus Bufotes; species Bufotes viridis. Next base: position 538,520,896 of record CM065589.1, on the reverse strand, counting down.
TATTCAGCACGGCAGGGGGCGTCATTACTGACAAGCGCAGCCGCCTGTCCACAGCCAACGTGGACAAGCTGACCTTCATAAAGATGAACCAGGCATGGATCCCACAGGACCTGTCCCTCCCTTGTGCAGAGTAGTCCTTATTAACTGCCTAAAACATGTCTTGTTGTGCTACGGGCCACTTCTTTATTTGATACAAATTTTTATGAAACCCACAGTTGAATGAAACTCTTCTCTGTCTGGGCGCCGGGCCTAACCAGATGAAAGTGGCCGGTTAAACTAACGGGTGACATGAAGCCATAACCTCTGCCATGCTACCTCTGTCTTCTGTCTGGGTGCTGAGGCCTAAGTCAAATAAAGCGGTCTTCTGCTGTGCTGGGGATATGAAGCTAATCTCTGACCTCTCTCCTCTGTCTGGGTCCAAAGGCCTAAATCACTGAAAGAGGCCTTCTCCTGTGGTGTGTGATATGATGCCAGAATATGTGCTGTGGGGCCTCTCTCCTCTTCCTGGGTGCAGGGTCAAATAAACTAAATTGTGGCCTACTCCTGTGGTGGTTGATATGATGCCTGATTCTCTGATGTGGAACCTCTCTCCTCTGTTTGGGTGAAGGGGTCAAAGTAACTAAATGGTGGCTTCTCCTGTGGTGGCTGATATGATGCCAGAATATGTGCTGTGGGGCCTCTCTCCTCTTCCTGGGTGCAGGGGTCAAAGTAACTCAATGGTGGCTTCTCCTGTGGTGGCTGATATGATGCCAGAATATGTGCTGTGGTGCCTCTCTCCTCTTCCTGGGTGCGGGGGTCAAAGTAACTCAATGGTGGCTTCTCCTGTGGTGGCTGATATGATGCCAGAATATGTGCTGTGGTGCCTCTCTCCTCTTCCTGGGTGCGGGGTCAAAGTAACTCAATGGTGGCTTCTCCTGTGGTGGCTGATATGATGCCAGAATATGTGCTGTGGTGCCTCTCTCCTCTTCCTGGGTGCAGGGGTCAAAGTAACTCAATGGTGGCTTCTCCTGTGGTGGTTAGTATGATGCCAGAATATGTGCTGTGGGGCCTCTCTCCTCTTCCTGGGTGCAGGGGTCAAAGTAACTCAATGGTGGCTTCTCCTGTGGTGGCTGATATGATGCCAGAATATGTGCTGTGGTGCCTCTCTCCTCTTCCTGGGTGCAGGGGTCAAAGTAACTCAATGGTGGCTTCTCCTGTGGTGGCTGATATGATGCCAGAATATGTGCTGTGGGGCCTCTCTCCTCTTCCTGGGTGCAGGGGTCAAAGTAACTCAATGGTGGCTTCTCCTGTGGTGGCTGGTATGATGCCAGAATATGTGCTGTGGGGCCTCTCTCCTCTTCCTGGGTGCAGGGGTCAAAGTAACTCAATGGTGGCTTCTCCTGTGGTGGCTGATATGATGCCAGAATATGTGCTGTGGGGCCTCTCTCCTCTTCCTGGGTGCAGGGGTCAAAGTAACTCAATGGTGGCTTCTCCTGTGGTGGTTGAGTATGATGCCAGAATATGTGCTGTGGGGCCTCTCTCCTCTTCCTGGGTGCAGGGGTCAAAGTAACTCAATGGTGGCTTCTCCTGTGGTGGCTGATATGATGCCAGAATATGTGCTGTGGGGCCTCTCTCCTCTTCCTGGGTGCAGGGGTCAAAGTAACTCAATGGTGGCTTCTCCTGTGGTGGTTAGTATGATGCCAGAATATGTGCTGTGGGGCCTCTCTCCTCTTCCTGGCTGCAGGGGTCAAAGTAAATCAATGGTGGCTTCTCCTGTGCTGATTGATATAAAGCTGATGGTTGTGCCATCTGACATGGTTGCCAGGGTCTGATTCAATGGGGGCCTACTCCTGTGGTGGGTGATCTAAATGCCTGATTCTCTGCTGTGAAACCTCTCTCCTCCGTCTGGGTGTAGGGGTCAAAGTCTTTCAAAGTCGCCTTCTCCTGTGCTGATTGATATGAAGCTGATGGTTGTGCCATCTGACATGGTTGCCGTGGTCCCATTAAATTGTGGCCTACTCCTGTGGTGGTTGATATGATGCCTGATTCTCTGATGTGGAACCTATCTCCTCTGTTTGGGTGAAGGGTCAAAGTAACTAAATGGTGGCTTCTCCTGTGGTGGCTGATATGATGCCAGAATATGTGCTGTGGGGCCTCTCTCCTCTTCCTGGGTGCAGGGGTCAAAGTAACTCAATGGTGGCTTCTCCTGTGGTGGCTGATATGATGCCAGAATATGTGCTGTGGTGCCTCTCTCCTCTTCCTGGGTGCGGGGTCAAAGTAACTCAATGGTGGCTTCTCCTGTGGTGGCTGATATGATGCCAGAATATGTGCTGTGGTGCCTCTCTCCTCTTCCTGGGTGCGGGGTCAAAGTAACTCAATGGTGGCTTCTCCTGTGGTGGCTGATATGATGCCAGAATATGTGCTGTGGGGCCTCTCTCCTCTTCCTGGGTGCAGGGGTCAAAGTAACTCAATGGTGGCTTCTCCTGTGGTAGTTAGTATGATGCCAGAATATGTGCTGTAGGGTCTCTCTCCTCTTCCTGGGTGCAGGGGTCAAAAGTAACTCAATGGTGGCTTCTCCTGTGGTGGCTGATATGATGCCAGAATATGTGCTGTGGTGCCTCTCTCCTCTTCCTGGGTGCGGGGTCAAAGTAACTCAATGGTGGCTTCTCCTGTGGTGGCTGATATGATGCCAGAATATGTGCTGTGGTGCCTCTCTCCTCTTCCTGGGTGCAGGGGTCAAAGTAACTCAATGGTGGCTTCTCCTGTGGTGGCTGATATGATGCCAGAATATGTGCTGTGGGGCCTCTCCTCTTCCTGGGTGCAGGGGTCAAAGTAACTCAATGGTGGCTTCTCCTGTGGTAGTTAGTATGATGCCAGAATATGTGCTGTGGGTCTCTCTCCTCTTCCTGGGTGCAGGGGTCAAAGTAACTCAATGGTGGCTTCTCCTGTGGTGGCTGATATGATGCCAGAATATGTGCTGTGGTGCCTCTCTCCTCTTCCTGGGTGCGGGGTCAAAGTAACTCAATGGTGGTTTCTCCTGTGGTGGCTGATATGATGCCAGAATATGTGCTGTGGGGCCTCTCTCCTCTTCCTGGGTGCAGGGGTCAAAGTAACTCAATGGTGGCTTCTCCTGTGGTGGTTAGTATGATGCCAGAATATGTGCTGTAGGGCCTCTCTCCTCTTCCTGGGTGCAGGGTCAAAGTAACTCAATGGTGGCTTCTCCTGTGGTGGCTGATATGATGCCAGAATATGTGCTGTGGTGCCTCTCTCCCTCTTCCTGGGTGCAGGGGTCAAAGTAACTCAAATGGTGGCTTCTCCTGTGGTGGTTAGTATGATGCCAGAATATGTGCTGTGGGGCCTCTCTCCTCTTCCTGGGTGCAGGGGTCAAAGTAACTCAATGGTGGCTTCTCCTGTGGTGGCTGATATGATGCCAGAATATGTGCTGTGGGGCCTCTCTCCTCTTCCTGGGTGCAGGGGTCAAAGTAACTCAATGGTGGCTTCTCCTGTGGTGGCTGATATGATGCCAGAATATGTGCTGTGGGGCCTCTCTCCTCTTCCTGGGTGCAGGGGTCAAAGTAACTCAATGGTGGCTTCTCCTGTGCTGATTGATATAAAGCTGATGGTTGTGCCATCTGACATGGTTGCCAGGGTCTGATTCAATGGGGGCCTACTCCTGTGGTGGGTGATCTAAATGCCTGATTCTCTGCTGTGAAACCTCTCTCCTCCATCTGGGTGTAGGGGTCAAAGTCTTTCAAAGTCGCCTTCTCCTGTGCTGATTGATATAAAGCTGATGGTTGTGCCATCTGACATGGTTGCCAGGGTCTGATTCAATGGGGGCCTACTCCTGTGGTGGGTGATCTAAATGCCTGATTCTCTGCTGTGAAACCTCTCTCCTCCGTCTGGGTGTAGGGGTCAAAGTCTTTCAAAGTCGCCTTCTCCTGTGCTGATTGATATGAAGCTGATGGTTGTGCCATCTGACATGGTTGCCGGGGTCCCATTAAATTGGGGCCTACTCCTGTGGTGGGTGATCTAAATGCCTGATTCTCTGCTTTGAAACCTCTCTCCTCCGTCCGGGTGTAGGGTCAAAGTCTGTCAAAGTCGCCTTCTCCTGTGCTGATTGATATAAAGCTTATGCTTGTGCCATCTGACATGGTTGCCGGGGTCTGATTCAATGGTGGCCTACTCCTGTGGTGGGTGATCTAAATGCCTGATTCTCTGCTGTGTAACCTCTCTCCTCCGTCTGGGTGTAGGGGTCCAAAGTAACTAAATGGTGGCCTACTCCTGTGGTGGGTGATATGATGCCTGGTTCTCTGCTGTGGGACCTCTCTCCTTTGTCTGGGTGCTGTGGTCAAAATAATAGTAAGTGACCTTCTCCATTGGTGGGTGACTTGAAGTCTGATTCTGTGCTATGGGACCTCACTCCAATTAATATTGTTTAATTTTTATTTATTTTATGTTAACTCATCATTTCCCTATCTACATTTGTTTGCAGGGGATTTAACTACATTTTGCTGCCTTTTGCAGCCCTCTAGCCCTTTCCGGGTGTGTTTTACAGCCTTTTTAGTGCCCAAAAGTTCGGGTCCCCATTGACTTCTATGGGGTTCGGGTTCGGGATGAAGTTCGGGTCGAGTTCGGATCCCGAACCCGAACATTTTTCGAAAGTTCGGCCGAACTCGTCAAACCCGAACATCCAGGTGTTCGCTCAACTCTAATAGAGAGCTGAACGCTGCCTTGTGACATGGAGATGCTTGGTGACGCAGGTGGTGGTGTCGGTGGCACATCCTCTGTTTGATGGATGGCAGGTGCCAACATTCCTCCCGAGGCGGAGGAAGAGGCCAAGGCAGCAGCAGAAGAGGGAGCAGGGGGAGCCTGAGTGAGTTCCTTGTTTTTAAAGTGTTTACTCCACTGCAGTTCATGCTTTGCATGTAGATGCCTGGTCATGCAGGTTGTGCTAAGGTTCAGAACGTTAATGCCTCGCTTCAGGATCTGATGGCACAGCGTGCAAACCACTCGGGTCTTGTCGTCAGCACATTGTTTAAAGAAGTGCCATGCCAGGGAACTCCTTGAAGCTGCCTTTGGGGTGCTCGGTCCCTGGTGGCGGTGGCCAGTATCAGGCGAACTCTCTTGGCGGCGGCTGTTCTGCTTTTGCCCCCTGCTCCCTCTTTTGCTACACTGTTGGCTCGGTTTCACCACTGCCTCTTCCTCTGAACTATGAAAGTCAGTGGCACGACCTTCATTCCATGGGGGTTTAGGACCTTATCGTCCCCTGTATCGTCTTCCACACAGTCTTCCTCCCTGACCTCCTGTTCGGTCTGCACACTGCAAAAAGACGCAGCAGTTGGCACCTGTGTTTTGTCATCAGAGACGTGCGGACTCCGATGAGGTGGTATTCCCATGTGCTCATCATCAGGAAACATAAGTGGTTGTGCATCAGAGCATTCTATGTCTTCCACGACTGGGGAAGGGCTAGGTGGATTCCCTTGGGAAACCCTGCCAGCAGAGTCTTCAAACAGCATAAGAGACTGCTGCATAACTTGAGGCTCAGACAGTTTCCCTGATATGCATGGGGGTGATGTGACAGACTGATGGGCTTGGTTTTCAGGCGCCACCTGTGTGCTTTTTGCAGAAGACTGGGTGTGAGATAATGTTGTAAACATGCTGGATCAACTGTCGGCCACCCAATTGACTAGCGCTTGTACCTGCTCAGTCCTTACCATCCTTAGAACGGCATTGGGCCCCACCTAATATCGCTGTAAATTCTGGCGGGTACTGGAACCTGAGGTAGTTGGTTCACTAGGACGTGTGGCTGTGGCAGAATGGCCACGTCCTCTCCCAGCACCAGAGGGTCCACTAACACCACCACGACCGCGCCCGCGTCCCTTACTAGATGTTTTCCTCATTGTTACCGTACACCAAGCACCACAATAATAAAAAAAATATTTGGCCCAATGTATTGATTTCAAAATCAGGCCATTTTTTTTACAGGTACCTAACATTATCTGCCTATTTATTTATGTACCGTATTACACTAATAACGCGAGACTTCCTGTGAAAGCGCGCGTGCTCACGCATTCACAGTGCCGCGCGTCTCACAACTTGTACTACAGCCTGCCAGCGATGATCAATCACTGGCAGGCTGTAGATGCGAAATAAATCGCATCAAACAAGTATATCAGACGCTGTTTTGTTAACAGCGTCTGATATACCTGCTACCTGGTCCTCTGGTGGTCCCATTTGCTGGAATCGACCACCAGAGGACCAGGTAGCAATGTAAAGTTGCACCAAACACTACACTAACCCCCCCCCTCACTTATTAACCCCTTGTTAACCCCTTGATCACCCCATCTAGATTCCCTGATCACCCCCCTGTCATTGATCACACCCTTGTAAGGCTCCATTCAGACGTCCATATGTGTTTGCGGATCCGTGGATCCACGGATCCGCAGATCCTCAAAACACGGACAACGGCAATGTGCTTTCCGCATTTTGCAGATCCGCACATTGCCAGAACTATATAGAAAATGCTTTCTCTTGTCCGCAATTGCGGACAAGAATAGACATGTTCTATATTTTTGCGGAACAAAAGTGCAGACCCGGAAGCGCGGATCTGTAATTCCGGATCCGAGCGGGACAAAGTCTGTCCCCATAGAAATGAATGGGTCCGCAATTCCGTTCCGCAAACAGAATTGCGGACGTGTGAATGGGGCATAAGAGTCCCTTATCACCGCCAGTTAGTTAGCTACTTGTTAGGTAGCTAGCGCCCAGCCCACCGCACCGCAGTCACTGATTTTGGCAGAGATTTTTTCATCCACATTGATCGATGCGAATAAAAAAATCTGTGCCGTTCATTTTTTTTTTTATCAGCCCAGAGGCTGAACGGAAAAAAAAAATCTCATTATCCGTATGCTCAATATAAGGAGAATCGCAGAAACTCCTAATGCTGGCCATACAGGTAATGATTGCGGAGACCCTCAAATGCCAGGGCAGTACAAACACCTCACATGTGACCCCATTTTAGAAAGAAGACACCCCAAGGTATTCCGTGAGGGGTATGGTGAGTTCATGTAAAATTTTATTTTTTGTCACAAGTTAGTGGAATACATATGTATAAATTTCCGCTAACTTGCGCCCAAAATTTTTTTTCTGTGAACTCGCCATGCCCCTCACAGAATACCTTGGGGTGTCTTTTTCCAAAATGGGGTCAATTGTGGGGTATTTATACTGCCCTAGCATTTTAGGGGTCCTAAAGCGTGAGAATCCAAATGCGTAAAAATGCCTTGTGAAATCCTCATTGGAATTTGACCCCTTTGCGCATCTTGGCTGCAAAAAGGCACACATGTGGTATCGCCGTACTCAGCAGAAGTAGGGCAATGTGTTTTGGGGTGTATTTTTATATATACCCATACTTTGTGTGCGAAATATCTCTGTAAATTGACAACTTTGTATAAAAAAATTAAAAAGTTGTTGTTTACAGCGATATTTCTCACACACAGTATGGGTATATGTAAAAATACACCCTAAACACATTGCCCTACTCTCCTGAGTACAGCGATACCACATAAGTGACACTTTTGCAGCCAAGATGCACAAAGGCCCTAAAACCAATGAGTACCTTTGAGATTTCACAGGGCATTTTACGCATTTGAATTCTCACGCTTTAAGGCCCCTAAAATGCCAGGGCAGTATAAATACCATACATGTGACCCCATTTTGGAAGAAGACACCCCAAGGTATTCCGTGAGGGCATGTCGAGTTCACAGAATTATTATTTTTTGGCACAAGTTAGCGGAAATTGATATTTTTATCTTTTTATTTTTGTTTTTACAAAGTCTTATATTCCACTAACTTGTGACCAAAAATAAAATTTTACATGAACTCACCATACCCCTCACGGAATACCTTGGGGTGTCTCTTTCTAAAATGGGGTCACATGTAGGTATTTATACTGTCCTGGCATTTTAGGGGCCCCTAAAGCGTGAGAAGAAGTCTGGAATCCAAATGCATAAAAATGCCCTGTGAAATCCTAAAGGTACTCATTGGAATTTGGGCCTTTGCGCACCCAGGCTGCAAAAGTGTCACTCATGTGGTATCGCCGTACTCAGGAGAAGTAGGGCAATGTGTTTTGGGGTGTAGTTTTATATATACCCATACCTTGTGTGAGAAATATCTCTGTAAACTACAACTTTTTAAATTTTTTTATACAAAGTTGACAATTTACAGAGATATTTCTCTCACCCAACATGGGTATATGTAATAATACACCCCAAAACACATTGCCCTACTTCTCATGAGTACGGTGATACCACATGAGTGACACTTTTTTGCAGCCTGGGTGCGCAAAGGGGCCCAAATTCCAATGAGTACCTTTAGGTTTTACATGGCTTCTCACAATTTAACCCCGCCCAAAATACCAGAACAGTAAATACAAATGATTGCATTTCGGAAAGTAGACACCCCAAGGTATTCACTGAGGGGCATAGTGAGTCCGTGGGAGATTTTTTTTTTTTTCTTGCCAGAAGTTAGCAGAAATTGAAACTTTATTTATTTTTTTTCCTCAGAAAGTGTCATTTTTCGCTAACTTGTGAAAAAAAATGAAATGATCCATGAACTCACCATGCCCCTCCGCGAATACTTTGGGGTGTCTTCTTTCTAAAATGCTGTCATTTGGGGGGTATTTATACTATCCTGACATTCTAGCACCTGAAGAAACATGACAGGTGCTCAGAAAGTCAGAGCTGCTTCAAAATGCGGAAATTCACTTTTTTGCACCATAGTTTGTAAACGCTATAACTTTTAGCCAAACCAATAAATATAAACTTATTGGATTTTTTTTTTATCAAAGACATATAGAACAATAAATTTAGAAAAATTTTTATATAGAAATGTAGTTTTTAAAAAAAAAATTACAACAGAAATTGAAAAATGTAATTTTTTTTTGCAAAAATGTCGTTAAGTTTTTATTAATAGCAAAAAAAATGTTAAAATGTCAGCAACAATTAAATACCACCAAATGAAATCTCTATTAGTGAGAAGAAAAGGAGGTAAATTTCATTTGGGTGGTAAGTTGCATGACAGAGCAATAAACTGTGAAAGTAGTTTAGTGCAGAATTGTAAAAAGTGGCCTGGACATTAAGGGTGTTTAAGCTAGGGGGCGGAGGTGGTTAAACTTATCCAGTCACAGCTGGAACACCAGATTTACTGTATTTCTATTTTGGCAACTGAATTTTACCCCAGAAAAAATATTCCCTTTTACGGACAGATTTAAACTAGGCCTGCAACAGCTGAAGCACCATATTCAGGGTATTGCTACTTTGGCAATTAAATTTCATCCCAGAAAAAAATATATCCTTTGCCGTACACTAATAAACTTGGCCAGCCACTGCTGGGACAGCAGATTTACTGTATTTCTATCTATTTTTGCTACTGACTTTCACCCCAGAAAATAATATACCCTTTTACAGACAGATTTAAATGAAGCCTGCAACAGCTAGAACAACAGTTTTACTGTATTTCTATTTTTGCAAATGAATTTCACCGCACAAAATAATATATCCTTTGCCATACACTGTTAAACTTGGCCAGCCACAGCTTAAACACCAGATTTATGGTATTGCTATATTGGCAATTGAATTTCATCCCAGAACAAAATACATCCTTTGCCGGACACTATTAAACTTGGCCAGCCACTGCTGGGACACTAGATTTACGGTATTGCTATTTTGGCAATTGAATTTCACCCCAGAACAAAATATATCCTATGACGGACACTATTAAACTTGGCCAGCCACTGCTGGGACACCAGATTTATGGTATTGCTATTTTGGCAATTGAATTTCACCCCAGAAAAAAATCTATCCTTTGCAGTACACTATTAAACTTGGCCAGCCACTGGTGGGACACCAGATTTACGGTATTGCTATTTTGGCAATTGAATTTCACCCCAGAACAAAATATATCCTTTGCCGGACACTATTAAACTTGGCCAGCCACAGCTGAAACCACTGATTTATGGTATTGCTATTTTGCCAATTGAATTTCACCACAGAACAAAATATATCCTTTCCAGGACACTATTAAACTTGGCTAGCCACTGCTGGCACACCAGATTTACGGTATTGCTATTTTGGCAATTGAATTTCACCCCAGAACAAAATATATCATATGACGGACACTATTAAACATGGCCAGCCACTGCTGGGACACCAGATTTATGGTATTGCTATTTTGGCAATTGAATTTCACCCCAGAAAAAAATCTATCCTTTGCAGTACACTATTAAACGTTGCCAGCCACTGGTGGGACACCAGATTTACGGTATTGCTATTTTGGCAATTGAATTTCACCCCAGAACAAAATATATACTTTGCCGGACACTATTAAACTTGGCCAGCCACTGCTGGGACACCAGATTTATGGTATTGCTATTTTGACAATTGAATTTCACCCCAGAAAAAATCTATCGTTTGCCGTACACTATTAAACTTGGCCAGCCACTGGTGGGACATCAGATTTACGGTATTGCATTTTTGGCAATTGAATTTCACCCCAGAACAAAATATATCCTTTGCCGGACACTATTAAACTTGGCCAGCCACTGCTGGGACACTAGATTTACGATATTGCTATTTTGGCAATTGAATTTCACCCCAGAACAAAATATATCCTTTGCCGGACACTATTAAACTTGGCCAGTCACAGCTGAAACCAATGATTTATGGTATTGCTATTTTGCCAATTGAATTTCACCACAGAACAAAATATATCCTTTGCAGGACACTATTAAACTTGGCTAGCCACTGCTGGCACACCAGATTTACGGTATTGCTATTCTGGCCATTATATTTCACCCCAGAACAAAATATATCCTATAACGGACACTATTAAACTTTGCCAGCCCATGCTGGCACACCAGATTTACGGTATTGCTATTTTGGCAATTGAATTTCACCCCAGAAAAGAAAATATCCTTTGCCGTACACTATTAAACTTGGCCAGCCACTGCTGGGACACCAGATTTACGGTATTGCTATTTTGGCAATTGAATTTCACCCCAGAACAAAATATATCCTTTGCCGGACACTATTAAACTTGGCCAGCCACTGCTGGGACACCAGATTTATGGTATTGCTATTTTGAAAATTGAATTTCACCCCAGAAAAAATCTATCCTTTGCCGTACACTATTAAACTTGGCCAGCCACTGGTGGGACATCAGATTTACGGTATTGCAATTTTGGCAATTGAATTTCACCCCAGAACAAAATATATCCTTTGCCGGACACTATTAAACTTGGCCAGCCACTGCTGGGACACTAGATTTACGGTATTGCTATTTTGGCAATTGAATTTCACCCCAGAACAAAATATATCCTATGACGGACACTATTAAACTTGGCCAGCCACTGCTGGGACACCAGATTTACGGTATTGCTATTTTGGCAATTGAATTTCACCCCAGAAAAGAAAATATCCTTTGCCGTACACTATTAAACTTGGCCAGCCACTGCTGGGACACTAGATTTACGGTATTGCTATTTTGGCAATTGAATTTCACCCCAGAACTAAATATATCCTTTGCCGGACACTATTAAACTTGGCCAGCCACAGCTGAAACCACTGATTTATGGTATTGCTATTTTGCCAATTGAATTTCACCACAGAACAAAATATATCCTTTGCAGGACACTATTAAACTTGGCTAGCCACTGCTGGCACACCAGATTTACGGTATTGATATTCTGGCCATTGAATTTCACCCCAGAACAAAATATATCCTATAACGGACACTATTAAACTTTGCCAGCCCCTGCTGGGACACCAGATTTACGGTATTGCTATTTTGGCAATTGAATTTCACCCCAGAAAGAAAATATCCTTTGCCGTACACTATTAAACTTGGCCAGCCACTGCTGGGACACCAGATTTACGGTATTGCTATTTTGGCAATTGAATTTCACCCCAGAACAAAATATATACTTTGCAGGACACTATTAAACTTGGCCAGCCACTGCTGGGACACCAGATTTATGGTATTGCTATTTTGACAATTGAATTTCACCCCAGAAAAATCTATCCTTTGCTGTACACTATTAAACTTGGCCAGCCACTGGTGGTACATCAGATTTACGGTATTGCATTTTTGGCAATTGAATTTCACCCCAGAACAAAATATATCCTTTGCCGGACACTATTAAACTTGGCCAGCCACTGCTGGGACACTAGATTTACGGTATTGCTATTTTGGCAATTGAATTTCACCCCAGAACAAAATATACCCTATGACGGACACTATTAAACTTGGCCAGCCACTGCTAGGACACCAGATTTATGGTATTGCTATTTTGGCAATTGAATTTCACCCCAGAAAAAATCTATCCTTTGCAGTACACTATTAAACTTGGCCCAGCCACTGGTGGGACACCAGATTTACGATATTGCTATTTTGGCAATTGAATTTCACCCCAGAACAAAATATATCCTTTGCCGGACACTATTAAACTTGGCCAGCCACAGCTGAAACCACTGATTTATGGTATTGCTATTTTGCCAATTGAATTTCACCCCAGAAAAGAAAATATCCTTTGCCGTTCACTATTAAACTTGGCCAGCCACTGCTGGGACACCAGATTTACGGTATTGCTATTTTGGCAATTGAATTTCACCCCAGAACAAAATATATCCTTTGCCGGACACTATTAAACTTGGCCAGCCACTGCTGGGACACCAGATTTATGGTATTGCTATTTTGACAATTGAATTTCACCCCAGAAAAAATCTTTCCTTTGCCGTACACTATTAAACTTGGCCAGCCACTGGTGGGACATCATATTTACGGTATTGCAATTTTGGAAATTGAATTTCACCCCAGAAAAAAATATATCCTTTGCCGGACACTATTAAACTTGGCCAGGCACAGCTGAAACCACTGATTTATGGTATTGCTATTTTGGCAATTGAATTTCACCCCAGAACAAAATCTATCCTTTGCCGGACAGATTTAAACTAGGCCTACAACAGCTGGAACACCATATTCAGGGTATTGCTATTTTGGCAATTAAATTTCATCCCAGAAAAAATATATATCCTTTGTCGTACACTAATAAACTTGGCCAGCCACTGGTGGGACACCAGATTTACGGTATTGCTATTTTGGCAATTGAATTTCACCCCAGAACAAAATATATCCTTTGCCGGACACTATTAAACTTGGCCAGCCACTGCTGGCACACCAGATTTACGGTATTGCTATTTTGGCAATTGAATTTCACCCCAGAACAAAAAATATCCTTTGCCGGACACTATTAAACTTGTCCAGTCACAGCTGAAACCACTAATTTATGGTATTGCTATTTTGGCAATTGACTTTCACCGCAGAACAAAACATATCCTTTGCCGGACACTATTAAACTTGGCCAGCCACTGCTGGCACTCCAGATTTACGGTATTGCTATTTTGGCAATTGAATTTAACCCCAGAACAAAATATATCCTTTGCCGGACACTATTAAACTTGGCCAGCCACTGCTGGCACACCAGATTTACGGTATTGCTATTTTGGCAATTTAATTCCACCCCAGAAAAAAATTTATCCTTTACCGTACACTATTAAACTTGGACAGCCACAGCTGAAACCACTGATTTATGGTATTGCTATTTTGGCATTTGAATTTCAACCTAGAACAAAATATATCCTTTGCAGGATACTATTAAACTTGGCCAGCTACAACTGAAACCCCTGATTTATGGTATTGCTCTTTTGGCTATTGAATTTCACACCAGAACAATATATATCCTTTGTCGGACACTAGTAAACTTGGCCAGCCACTGCTGGTACACTAGATTTACTGTATTTCTATTTTTACTCCTGATTTTCACCCCAGACAATAATATTTCCTTTGACAGACACTAGGGAAATTGTCCAGTCACAGCGTGAACACCAGATTCAGGGTATTGCTATTTTGGTAATTGAATCTCATCCCAGAACAAAAGCTATCCTTTGACGGACACTATAAAACTTGTCCTGCCACAGCAGAAACCACTGATTTATGGTATTGCTATTTTGGCAATTGAATTTCACCCCAGAAAAGAAAATATCCTTTGCCATACACAATTAAACTTGGCCAGCCACTGCTGGGACACCAGATTTACGGTATTGCTATTTTGGCAATTGAATTTCACCCCAGAACAAATTATATCCTTTGCCGGACACTATTAAACTTGGCCAGCCACTGCTGGGACACCAGATTTATGGTATTGCAATTTTGGCAATTGAATTTAACCCCAGAACAAAATATATCCTTTGCCGGACACTATTAAACTTGGCCAGCCACTGCTGGGACACTAGATTTACGGTATTGCTATTTTGGCAATTGAATTTCACCCCAGAACAAAATATATCCTATGACGGACACTATTAAACTTGGCCAGCCACCGCTGGGACACCAGATTTAGGGGATTGCTATTTAAGCAATTGAATTTCAACACAGAAAAAATTTACCCTGTTACGGTCAGATTTAAACTAGGCCTGCAACAGCTGGAACACCAGATTCAGGGTATTGTTATTTTGGAAATAGAATTTCACCCCAGAACAAAATATATCCTTTGCCGGACACTATTAAACTTGGCTAGCCACAGCTGAAACCACTGATTTATGGAATTGCTATTTTGGCAATTGAATTTCACCCCAGAACAAAATCTATCCTTTGCCGGACAGATTTAAACTAGGCCTGCAACAGCTGGAACACCATATTCAGGGTATTGCTATTTTGGCAATTAAATTTCATCCCAGAAAAAAAATATATCCTTTGCCATACACTAATAAACTTGGCCAGCCACTGCTGGGACACCAGATTTACGGTATTGCTATTTTGGCAATTGAATTTCACCCCAGAACAAAATATATCCTTTGCCGGACACTATTAAACTTGGCCAGCCACTGCTGGCACACCAGATTTACGGTATTGCTATTTTGGCAATTGAATTTCACCCCAGAACAAAAATATCCTTTGCCGGACACTATTAAACTTGGCCAGCCACAGCTGAAACCACTGATTTCTGGTATTGCTATTTTGGCAATTGACTTTCACCCCAGAACAAAACATATCCTTTGCCGGACACTATTAAACTTGGACAGCCACTGCTGGCACACCAGATTTACGGTATTGCGATTTTGGCAATTGAATTTCACCCCAACAAAAAATATATCCTATAACCACACTATTAAACTTGGCCAGCCACTGCTGGTACACCTGATTTATGGTATTGCGATTTTGGCAATTGAATTTCACCCCAGAGAAAAAAATATCCTTTGCCGTACACTATTAAACTTGGACAGCCACAGCTGAAACCACTGATTTATGGTATTGCTATTTTGGCAATTGAATTTCACCCCAGAACAAAATATATCCTTTGCCGGACACTACTAAACTTGGACAGCCACTGCTGGCACACCAGATTTACGGTATTGCGATTTTGGCAATTGAATTTCACCCCAGAAAAAAATATATCCTTTGCCGTACACTATAAAACCTGTCCTGCCACAGCAGAAACCACTGATTTATGGTATTGCTATTTTGGCAATTGAATTTAACCCCAGAACAAAATCTATCCTTTGCCGGACAGATTTAAACTAGGCCTGCAACAGCTTAAACACCATATTCAGGGTATTGCTATTTTGGCAATTAAATTTCATCCCAGAAAAAATATATATCCTTTGCCGTACACTAATAAACTTGGCCAGCCACTGCTGGGACACCAGATTTACGGCATTGCTATTTTGGCAATTGAATTTAACCCATAGAAAAAAATATATCCTTTGCCATACACTATTAAACTTGGCCAGCCACTCCTGGGACACCAGATTTATGGTATTGCTATTTTGGCAATTGAATTTCACCCCAGAACAAAAAATATCCTTTGCCGGACACTATTAAACTTGGCCAGCCACAGCTGAAACCACTGATTTATGGTATTGCTATTTTGGCAATTGACTTTCACCCAAGAACAAAACATATCCTTTGCCGGACACTATTAAACTTGGCCAGCCACTGCTGGCACACGAGATTTACGGTATTGCTATTTTGGCAATTGAATTTCACCCCAGAACAAAAATTATCCTTTGCCGGACACTATTAAACTTGGCCAGCCACAGCTGAAACCACTGATTTATGGTATTGCTATTTTGGCAATTGACTTTCACCCAAGAACAAAACATATCCTTTGCCGGACACTATTAAACTTGGACAGCCACTGCTGGCAAACCAGATTTAAGGTATTGCTATTTTGGCAATTGAATTTCACCCCAGAAAAAAAATATATCCTTTGCCGTACACTAATAAACTTGGCCAGCCACTGCTGTGACACCAGATTTACGGTATTGCTATTTTGGCAATTTAATTTCACCCCAGAACAAAATATATCCTTTGCCGGACACTATTAAACTTGGCCAGCCACTGCTGGCACACCAGATTTACGGTATTGCTATTTAGGCAATTGAATTTCACCCCAGAACAAAAAATATCCTTTGCCGGACACTATTAAACTTGTCCAGTCACAGCTAAAACAACTAATTTATGGTATTGCTATTATGGCAATTAACTTTCACCCCAGAACAAAACATATCCTTTGCCCTACACTATTAAACTTGGCCAGCCACTGCTGGCACACAGATTTACGGTATTGCTATTTTGGCAATTGAATTTCACCCCAGAACAAAATATATACTTTGCCGGACACTATTAAACTTGGCCAGCCACTGCTGGCACACCAGATTTACGGTATTGCTATTTTGGCAATTTAATTCCACCCCAGAAAAAAATATATCCTTTGCCGTACACTATTAAACTTGGACAGCCACAGCTGAAACCACTGATTTATGGTATTGCTATTTTGGCAATTGAATTTCAACCCAGAACAAAATATATCCTTTGCAGGATACTACTAAACTTGGCCAACTACAACTGAAACCACTGATTTATGGTATTGCTATTTTGGCTATTGAATTTCACCCCAGAACATAATATATCCTTTGTTGGACACTAGTAAACTTGGCCAGCCACTGCTGGGACACTAGATTTACTGTATTTCTATTTTTACTCCTGATTTTAACCCCAGACAATAATATTTCCTTTGACAGACACTAGGGAAATTGTCCAGTCACAGCTTGAACACCAGATTCAGGGTATTGCTATTTTGGTAATTGAATCTCATCCCAGAACAAAAGCTATCTTTTGACGGACACTATAAAACTTGTCCTGCCACAGCAGAAACCACTGATTTATGGTATTGCTATTTTGGCAATTGAATTTCACCCTAGAACAAAATCTATCCTTTGCCGGACAGATTTAAACTAGGCCTGCAACAGCTGGAACACCATATTCAGGGTATTGCTATTTTGGCAATTAAATTTCATCCCAGAAAAAAAATATATCCTTTGCCGTACACTAATAAACTTGGCCAGCCACTGCTGGGACACCAGATTTATGGTATTGCTATTTTGACAATTGAATTTCACCCCAGAAAAAAATCTATCCTTTGCCGTACACTATTAAACTTGGCCAGCCACTGGTGGGACACCAGATTTACGGTATTGCAATTTTGGCAATTGAATTTCACCCCAGAACAAAATATATCCTTTGCCGGACACTATTAAACTTGGCCAGCCACAGCTGAAACCACTGATTTATGGTATTGCTATTTTGGCTATTGAATTTCACCCCAGAACAAAATATATCCTTTGTCGGACACTATTATACTTTGCTAGCCACCGCTGGGACACCAGATTTAGGGGATTGCTATTTAAGCAATTGAATTTCAACACAGAAAAAAATTTACCCTGTTACGGTCAGATTTAAACTAGGCCTGCAACAGCTGGAACACCAGATTAAGGGTATTGTTATTTTGGAAATTGAATTTCACCCCAGAACAAAATATATCCTTTGCCGGACACTATTAAACTTGGCTAGCCACAGCTGAAACCACTGATTTATGGAATTGCTATTTTGGCAATTGAATTTCACCCCAGAACAAAATCTATCCTTTGCCGGACAGATTTAAACTAGGCCTGCAACAGCTGGAACACCATATTCAGGGTATTGCTATTTTGGCAATTAAATTTCATCCCAGAAAAAAAATATATCCTTTGCCGTACACTAATAAACTTGGCCAGCCACTGCTGGGACACCAGATTTACGGTATTGCTATTTTGGCAATTGAATTTCACCCCAGAACAAAAAATATCCTTTGCCGGACACTATTAAACTTGGCCAGCCACAGCTGAAACCACTGATTTCTGGTATTGCTATTTTGGCAATTGACTTTCACCCCAGAACAAAACATATCCTTTGCCGGACACTATTAAACTTGGACAGCCACTGCTGGCACACCAGATTTACGGTATTGCGATTTTGGCAATTGAATTTCACCCCAACAAAAAATATATCCTATAACCACACTATTAAACTTGGCCAGCCACTGCTGGTACACCTGATTTATGGTATTGCGATTTTGGCAATTGAATTTCACCCCAGAGAAAAAAATATCCTTTGCCGTACACTATTAAACTTGGCCAGCCACTGCTGGGACACCAGATTTACGGTATTGCTATTTTGGCAATTGAATTTCACCCCAGAACAAAATATATCCTTTGCCGGACACTATTAAACTTGGCCAGCCACTGCTGGCACACCAGATTTACGGTATTGCTATTTTGGCAATTGAATTTCACCCCAGAACAAAAAATATCCTTTGCCGGACACTATTAAACTTGGCCAGCCACAGCTGAAACCACTGATTTCTGGTATTGCTATTTTGGCAATTGACTTTCACCCCAGAACAAAACATATCCTTTGCCGGACACTATTAAACTTGGACAGCCACTGCTGGCACACCAGATTTACGGTATTGCGATTTTGGCAATTGAATTTCACCCCAACAAAAATATATCCTATAACCACACTATTAAACTTGGCCAGCCACTGCTGGTACACCTGATTTATGGTATTGCGATTTTGGCAATTGAATTTCACCCCAGAGAAAAAAATATCCTTTGCCGTACACTATTAAACTTGGACAGCCACAGCTGAAACCACTGATTTATGGTATTGCTATTTTGGCAATTGAATTTCACCCCAGAACAAAATATATCCTTTGCCGGACACTACTAAACTTGGACAGCCACTGCTGGCACACCAGATTTACGGTATTGCGATTTTGGCAATTGAATTTCACCCCAGAGAAAAATATATCCTTTGCCGTACACTATAAAACCTGTCCTGCCACAGCAGAAACCACTGATTTACGGTATTGCTATTTTGGCAATTGAATTTCACCCCAGAAATAAATATATCCTTTGCCGGACAGATTTAAACTAGGCCTGCAACAGCTTAAACACCATATTCAGGGTATTGCTATTTTGGCAATTAAATTTCATCCCAGAAAAAATATATATCCTTTGCCGTACACTAATAAACTTGGCCAGCCACTGCTGGGACACCAGATTTACGGCATTGCTATTTTGGCAATTGAATTTAACCCATAGAAAAAAATATATCCTTTGCCATACACTATTAAACTTGGCCAGCCACTGCTGGGACACCAGATTTATGGTATTGCTATTTTGGCAATTGAATTTCACCCCAGAACAAAATATATCTTTTGCCGGACACTATTAAACTTGGCCAGCCATTGCTGGGACACCAGATTTACGGTATTGCTATTTTGGCAATTTAATTTCACCCCAGAACAAAAAATATCCTTTACCGGACACTATTAAACTTGGCCAGCCTCAGCTGAAACCACTGATTTATGGTATTGCTATTTTGGCAATTGACTTTCACCCAAGAACAAAACATATCCTTTGCCGGACACTTTTAAACTTGGCCAGCCACTGCTGGTACACCAGATTTACGGTATTGCGATTTTGGCAATTGACTTTCACCCAAGAACAAAACATATCCTTTGCCGGACACTTTTAAACTTGGCCAGCCACTGCTGGTACACCAGATTTACGGTATTGCGATTTTGGCAATTGAATTTCACCCCAGAAAAAAATATATCCTTTGCCGTACACTATTAAACTTGGACAGCCACAGCTGAAACCACTGATTTATGGTATTGCTATTTTGGCAATTGAATTTGACCCCAGAACAAAATCTATCCTTGGCCGGACAGATTTAAAATAGGCCTACAACAGCTGGAACACCATATTCAGGGTATTGCTATTTTGGCAATTAAATTTCATCCCACAAAAAAATATATCCTTTGCCGTACACTAATAAACTTGGCCAGCCACTGCTGGGACACCAGATTTACGGTATTGCTATTTTGGCAATTGAATTTCACCCCAGAACAAAATATATCCTTTGCCGGACACTATTAAACTTGGCCAGCCACTGCTGGCACAAGATTTACGGTATTGCTATTTAGGCAATTGAATTTCACCCCAGAACAAAAATATCCTTTGCCGGACACTATTAAACTTGTCCAGTCACAGCTAAAACAACTAATTTATGGTATTGCTATTATGGCAATTAACTTTCACCCCAGAACAAAACATATCCTTTGCCCGACACTATTAAACTTGGCCAGCCACTGCTGGCACATCAGATTTACGGTATTGCTATTTTGGCAATTGAATTTCACCCCAGAACAAAATATATACTTTGCCGGACACTATTAAACTTGGCCAGCCACTGCTGGCACACCAGATTTACGGTATTGCTATTTTGGCAATTTAATTCCACCCCAGAAAAAATATATCCTTTGCCGTACACTATTAAACTTGGACAGCCACAGCTGAAACCACTGATTTATGGTATTGCTATTTTGGCAATTGAATTTCAACCCATAACAAAATATATCCTTTGCAGGATACTACTAAACTTGGCCAACTACAACTGAAACCACTGATTTATGGTATTGCTATTTTGGCTATTGAATTTCACCCCAGAACATAATATATCCTTTGTTGGACACTAGTAAACTTGGCCAGCCACTGCTGGGACATTAGATTTACTGTATTTCTATTTTTACTACTGATTTTCACCTCAGACAATAATATTTCCTTTGACAGACACTAGGGAAATTGTCCAGTCACAGCTTGGACACCAGATTCAGGGTATTGCTATTTTGGTAATTGAATCTCATCCCAGAACAAAAGCTATCCTTTGACGGACACTATAAAACTTGTCCTGCCACAGCAGAAACCACTGATTTATGGTATTGCTATTTTGGCAATTGAATTTCACCCCAGAACAAAATCTATCCTTTGCCGGACAGATTTAAACTAGGCCTGCAACAGCTGGAACACCATATTCAGGGTATTGCTATTTTGGCAATTAAATTTCATCCCAGAAAAAAAATATATCCTTTGCCGTACACTAATAAACTTGGCCAGCCACTGCTGGGACACCAGATTTACCTTATTGCTATTTTGGCAATTGAATTTCACCCCAGAACAAAATATATCCTTTGCCGGACACTATTAAACTTGGCCAGCCACTGGTGGGACACCAGATTTATGGTATTGCAATTTTGGCAATTGAATTTCACCCCAGAACAAAATATATCCTTTGCCGGACACTATTAAACTTGGCCAGCCACAGCTGAAACCACTGATTTATGGTATTGCTATTTTGGCTATTGAATTTCACCCCAGAACAAAATATATCCTTTGTCGGACACTATTATACTTTGCTAGCCACCGCTGGGACACCAGATTTAGGGGATTGTTATTTAAGCAATTGAATTTCAACACAGAAAAAAATTTACCCTGTTACGGTCAGATTTAAACTAGGCCTGCAACAGCTGGAACACCAGATTCAGGGTATTGTTATTTTGGAAATTGAATTTCACCCCAGAACAAAATATATCCTTTGCCGGACACTATTAAACTTGGCTAGCCACAGCTGAAACCACTGATTTATGGAATTGCTATTTTGGCAATTGAATTTCACCTCAGAACAAAATCTATCCTTTGCCGGACAGATTTAAACTAGGCCTGCAACAGCTGGAACACCATATTCAGGGTATTGCTATTTTGGCAATTAAATTTCATCCCAGAAAAAAATATATCCTTTGCCGTACACTAATAAACTTGGCCAGCCACTGCTGGGACACCAGATTTACGGTATTGCTATTTTGGCAATTGAATTTAACCCCAGAACAAAATATATCCTTTGCCGGACACTATTAAACTTGGCCAGCCACAGCTGAAACCACTGATTTATGGTATTGCTATTTTGGCAATTGACTTTCACCCAAGAACAAAACATATCCTTTGCCGGACACTATTAAACTTGGACAGCCACTGCTGGCACACCAGATTTACGGTATTGCTATTTTGGCAATTGAATTTCACCCCAGAAAAAATATATCCTATGACCGACACTTTTAAACTTGGCCAGCCACTGCTGGTACACCAGATTTACGGTATTGCGATTTTGGCAATTGAATTTCACCCCAGAAAAAATATATCCTTTGCCGTACACTATTAAACTTGGACAGCCACAGCTGAAACCACTGATTTATGGTATTGCTATTTTGGCAATTGAATTTCACCCCAGAACAAAATATATCCTTTGTAGGACACTATTTAACTTGGCCAGCTACAATTGAAACCACTGATTTATGGTATTGCTATTTTGGCTATTGAATTTCACCCCAGAACAAAATATATCCTTTGTCGGACACTAGTAAACTTGGCCAGCCACGGCTGGGACACCAATTTTACTGTATTTCTATTTTTGCTCCTGACTTTCACCCCAGAAAATAATATTTCCTTTGACAGACACTAGGAAATTGTCCAGTCACAGCTTGAACACCAGATTCAGGGTATTGCTATTTTGGTAATTGAATCTCACCCCAGAACAAAAGCTATCCTTTGACAGACACTATAAAACTTGTCCTGCCACAGCAGAAACCACTGATTTATGGTATTGCTATTTTGGCAATTAAATTTCACCCCAGAACAAAATCTATCCTTTGATGGATACTATTAAACTTGTCCAGTCACAGCTGGAACACTAGATTCAGGGTATTGCTATTTTGGAAAATTCAATTTCACCACAGAAAAAATATACTCTTTACAGACAGATTTAAACTAGGCCTGCAACAGCTTTTACACCGGATTCAGGGTATCACTATTTTGGCATTTGAATTTCACTCCAGAACAAAATATATCCTTTGCCAGACACTATTAACTTGGCCAGCCACAGCTGAAACCACTGATTTATGGTATTGCTATTTTGGCAATTGAATTTCACCCCAGATCAAAATATATCCTTTGCCGGACACTATTAAACTTGTCCAGCCACTGCTGGGACACCAGATTTACGGTATTGCTATTTTGGCAATTGAATTTCACCCCAGAAATAAATATATCCTTTGCCGTACACTATTAACCTTGGCCAGCCACAGCAGAAACCACTGATTTTTGGTATTGCTATTTTGGCAATTGAATTTCACCCCAGAACAAAATATATACTTTGCCGGACACTATTAAACTTGGCCAACCACTGCTGGCACACCAGATTTACGGTATTGCTATTTTGGCAATTTAATTTCACCCCAGAAAAAATATATCCTTTGCCGTACACTATTAAACTTGGACAGCCACAGCTGAAACCACTGATTTATGGTATTGCTATTTTGGCAATTGAATTTCACCCTAGAGCAAAATATATCCTTTGCAGGACACTATTAAACTTGGCCAGCCACAGCTGAAACCACTGATTTATGGTATTGCTATTTTGGCAATTGACTTTCACCCAAGAACAAAACATATCCTTTGCCGGACACTATTAAACTTGGACAGCCACTGCTGGCAAACCAGATTTACGGTATTGCTAATTTGGCAATTGAATTTCACCCCAGAAAAAATATATCCTATGACCGACACTTTTAAACTTGGCCAGCCACTGCTGGTACACCAGATTTACGGTATTGCGATTTTGGCAATTGAATTTCACCCCAGAAAAAATATATCCTTTGCCGTACACTATTAAACTTGGACAGCCACAGCTGAAACCACTGATTTATGGTATTGCTATTTTGGCAATTGAATTTCACCCCAGAACAAAATATATCCTTTGTAGGACACTATTTAACTTGGCCAGCTACAATTGAAACCACTGATTTATGGTATTGCTATTTTGTCAATTGAATTTCACCCCAGAACAAAATCTATCCTTTGCCGCACAGATTTAAACTAGGCCTGCAACAGCTGGAACATCATATTCAGGGTATTGCTATTTTGGCAATTAAATTTCATCCCAGAAAAAAATATATCCTTTGCCTTACACTAATAAACTTGGTCAGCCACTGCTGGGACACCAGATTTACGGTATTGCTATTTTGGCAATTGAATTTAACCCCAGAAAAAATATATCCTTTGCCGTACACTAGTAAACTTGGCCAGCCACTGCTGGGACACCAGATTTATGGTATTGCTATTTTGGCAATTGAATTTCACCCCATAACAAAATATATCTTTGCCGGACACTATTTAACTTGGCCAGCCACTGCTGGCACACCAGATTTACGGTATTGCTATTTTTGCAATTGAATTTCACCCCAGAACAAAAATATCCTTTGCCGGACACTATTAAACTTGGCCAGCCACAGCTGAAACCACTGATTTATGGTATTGCTATTTTGGCAATTGACTTTCACCCAAGAACAAAACATATCCTTTGCCGGACACTATTAAACTTTGACAGCCACTGCTGGCAAACCAGATTTACGGTATTGCTATTTTGGCAATTGAATTTCACCCCAGAAAAAATATATCCTATGACCGACACTTTTAAACTTGGCCAGCCACTGCTGGTACACCAGATTTACGGTATTGCGATTTTGGCAATTGAATTTCACCCCAGAAAAAATATATCCTTTGCCGTACACTATTAAACTTGGACAGCCACAGCTGAAACCACTGATTTATGGTATTGCTATTTTGGCAATTGAATTTCACCCCAGAACAAAATATATCCTTTGTAGGACACTATTTAACTTGGCCAGCTACAATTGAAACCACTGATTTATGGTATTGCTATTTTGGCTATTGAATTTCACCCCAGAACAAAATATATCCTTTGTCGGACACTAGTAAACTTGGCCAGCCACGGCTGTTACACCAATTTTACTGTATTTCTATTTTTGCTCCTGACTTTCACCCCAGAAAATAATATTTCCTTTGACAGACACTAGGAAATTGTCCAGTCACAGCTTGAACACCAGATTCAGGGTATTGCTATTTTGGTAATTGAATTTCACCCCAGAACAAAAGCTATCCTTTGACAGACACTATAAAACTTGTCCTGCCACAGCAGAAACCACTGATTTATGGTATTACTATTTTGGCATTTGAATTTCACCCCAGAACAAAATATATCCTTTGCCAGACACTATTAAACTTGGCCAGCCACAGCTGAAACCACTGATTTATGGTATTGCTATTTTGGCAATTGAATTTCACCCCAGATCAAAATATATCCTTTGCCGGACATTATTAAACTTGTCCAGCCACTGCTGGGACACCAGATTTACGGTATTGCTATTTTGGCAATTGAATTTCACCCCAGAACATAAATATATCCTTTGCCGGACACTATTAACCTTGGCCAGCCACAGCAGAAACCACTGATTTTTGGTATTGCTATTTTGGCAATTGAATTTCACCCCAGAACAAAATATATACTTTGCCGGACACTATTAAACTTGGCCAACCACTGCTGGCACACCAGATTTACGGTATTGCTATTTTGGCAATTTAATTTCACCCCAGAACAAAATATATCCTTTGCCGTACACTATTAAACTTGGACAGCCACAGCTGAAACCACTGATTTATGGTATTGCTATTTTGGCAATTGAATTTCACCCTAGAACAAAATATATCCTTTGCAGGACACTATTAAACTTGGCCAGCTACAGCTGAAACCACTGATTTATGGTATTGCTATTTTGGCTATTGAATTTCACCCCAGAACAAAATATATCCTTTGCCGGACACTATTAAACTTGGCCAGCCACTGCTGGAACACGAGATTTACGGTATTGCTATTTTGGCAATTTAATTTCACCCCAGAACAAAATATATCCTTTGCCGGACACTATTAAACTTGGCCAGCCACAGCTGAAACCACTGATTTATGGTATTGCTATTTTGGCAATTGAATTTCACCCCAGAACAAAATATATCCTTTGCCGGACACTATTAAACTTGGCCAGCCACTGCTGGCAAACCACGATTTACGGTATTGCTATTTTGGCAATTGAATTTCACCCCAGAAAAAATATATCCTTTGCCGGACACTAATAAACTTGGCCAGCCACTGCTGGGACACCAGATTTACGGTATTGCTATTTTGGCAATTGAATTTCACCCCAGAACAAAATATATCCTTTGCCGGACACTATTAAACTTGGCCAGCCACAGCTGAAACCACTAGATTTATGGTATTGCTATTTTAGGCAATTGAATTTCACCCCAGAACAAAATATATCCTTTGCCGGACACTATTAAACTTGGCCAGTCACAGCTGAAACAACTGATTTATGGTATTGCTATTTTGGCAATTGAATTTCACCCCAGAACAAAATATATCCTTTGCCGGACACTATTAAACTTGGCCAGCCACTGCTGGCACACCAGATTTAGGGTATTGCTATTTTGGCAATTGAATTTCACCCCAGAACAAAATATATCCTTTGCCGGACACTATTAAACTTGGCCAGCCACAGCTGAAACCACTGATTTATGGTATTGCTATTTTGGCAATTGAATTTCACCCTAGAACAAAATATATCCTTTGCAGGACACTATTAAACTTGGCCAGCCACAGCTGAAACCACTGATTTATGGTATTGCTATTTTGGCAATTGAATTTCACCCCAGAACAAAATATATCCTTTGCCGGACACTATTAAACTTGGCCAGCCACTGCTGGCACACCAGATTTACGGTATTGCTATTTTGGCAATTGAATTTCACCCCAGAACAAAATATATCCTTTGCCGGACACTATTAAACTTGGCCAGCCACAGCTGAAACCACTGATTTATGGTATTGCTATTTTGGCAATTGAATTTCACCCCAGAACAAAATATATCCTTTGCCGGACACTATTAAACTTGGCCAGCCACAGCTGGAAACCACTGATTTATGGTATTGCTATTTTGGCAATTGAATTTCACCCCAGAACAAAATATATCCTTTGTCGGGACACTATTAAACTTGGCCAGCCACTGCTGGGACACCAGATTTATGGTATTGCTATTTTGGCAATTGAATTTCACCCCAGAACAAAATATATCCTTTGCCGGACAGATATTAAACTTGGCCAGCAACAGCTGGAACACCATGATTTACGGTATTGCTATTTTGGCAATTGAATTTCACCCCAGAACAAAATATATCCTTTGCCAGACACTATTAAACTTGGCCAGCCACTGCTGGGACAACCAGATTTATGGTATTGCTATTTTGGCAATTGAATTTCACCCCAGAACAAAATATATCCTTTGCCCGGACACTATTAAACTTGGCCAGCCACTGCTGGGACACCAGATTTATGGTATTGCTATTTTGGCAATTGAATTTCACCCCAGAACAAAATATATCCTTTGCCGGACACTATTAAACTTGGCCAGCCACAGCTGAAACCACTAGATTTACGGTATTGCTATTTTGGCAATTGAATTTCACCCCAGAACAAAATATATCCTTTGCCGGACACTATTAAACTTGGCCAGCCACAGCTGAAACCACTGATTTATGGTATTGCTATTTTGGCAATTGAATTTCACCCCAGAACAAAATATATCCTTTGCCGGACACTATTAAACTTGGCCAGCCACAGCTGAAACCACTGATTTATGGTATTGCTATTTTGGCAATTGAATTTCACCCCAGAACAAAATATATCCTTTGGCCGGACACTATTAAACTTGGCCAGCCACTGCTGGGACACCAGATTTACGGTATTGCTATTTTGGCAATTGAATTTCACCCCAGAACAAAATATATCCTTTGCACGGACACTATGTAAACTTGGCCAGCCACAGCTGGAACACCAGATTTAGGGTATTGCTATTTTGGCAATTGAATTTCACCCCAGAACAAAATATATCCTTTGCCGGACACTATTAAACTTGGCCAGCCACAGCTGGAAACCACTGATTTATGGTATTGCTATTTTGGCAATTGAATTTCACCCCAGAACAAAATATATCCTTTGCCGGACAGCTATTAAACTTGGCCAGCCACAGCTGGAACCACTAGATTTAGGGTATTGCTATTTTGGCAATTGAATTTCACCCCAGAACAAAATATATCCTTTGCCGGACACTATTAAACTTGGCCAGCCACTGCTGGGACACCAGATTTACGGTATTGCTATTTTGGCAATTGAATTTCACCCCAGAACAAAATATATCCTTTGCCGGACACTATTAAACTTGGCCAGCCACTGCTGGAACACCAGATTTATGGTATTGCTATTTTGGCAATTGAATTTCACCCCAGAACAAAATATATCCTTTGCCGGACACTATTAAACTTGGCCAGCCACAGCTGGAAACCACTGATTTATGGTATTGCTATTTTGGCAATTGAATTTCACCCCAGAACAAAATATATCCTTTGCCGGACACTATTAAACTTGGCCAGCCACAGCTGAAACCACTGATTTATGGTATTGCTATTTTGGCAATTGAATTTCACCCCAGAACAAAATATATCCTTTGTCGGACACTATTAAACTTGGCCAGCCACAGCTGGGACACCAGATTTACGGTATTGCTATTTTGGCAATTGAATTTCACCCCAGAACAAAATATATCCTTTGCCGGACACTATTAAACTTGGCCAGCCACAGCTGGAACACCAGATTTAGGGTATTGCTATTTTGGCAATTGAATTTCACCCCAGAACAAAATATATCCTTTGCCGGACACTATTAAACTTGGCCAGCCACAGCTGAAACCACTGATTTATGGTATTGCTATTTTGGCAATTGAATTTCACCCCAGAACAAAATATATCCTTTGCCGGACAGCTATTAAACTTGGCCAGCCACAGCTGGAACCACTAGATTTATGGTATTGCTATTTTGGCAATTGAATTTCACCCCAGAACAAAATATATCCTTTGCCGGACACTATTAAACTTGGCCAGCCACTGCTGGAACACCAGATTTACGGTATTGCTATTTTGGCAATTGAATTTCACCCCAGAACAAAATATATCCTTTGCCGGACACTATTAAACTTGGCCAGCCACAGCTGAAACCACTGATTTATGGTATTGCTATTTTGGCAATTGAATTTCACCCCAGAACAAAATATATCCTTTGCCGGACACTATTAAACTTGGCCAGCCACTGCTGGGACACCAGATTTATGGTATTGCTATTTTGGCAATTGAATTTCACCCCAGAACAAATATATCCTTTGCCGGACACTATTAAACTTGGCCAGCCACAGCTGAAACCACTGATTTATGGTATTGCTATTTTGGCAATTGAATTTCACCCCAGAACAAAATATATCCTTTGCCGGACACTATTAAATCTTGGCCAGCCACTGCTGAGACACTAGATTTATGGTATTGCTATTTTGGCTATTGAATTTCACCCCAGAACAAAAATATATCCTTTGCCGGACACTATTAAACTTGGCCAGCCACAGCTGAAACACTAGATTTATGGTATTGCTATTTTGGCAATTGAATTTCACCCCAGAACAAAATATATCCTTTGCCGGACACTATTAAACTTGGCCAGCCACTGCTGAAACCACTAGATTTATGGTATTGCTATTTTGGCAATTGAATTTCACCCCAGAACAAAATATATCCTTTGCCGGACACTATTAAACTTGGCCAGCCACTGCTGGAACACCAGATTTACGGTATTGCTATTTTGGCAATTGAATTTCACCCCAGAAAAAATATATCCTTTGCCGGACACTATTAAACTTGGCCAGCCACTGCTGAAACCACTAGATTTATGGTATTGCTATTTTGGCAATTGAATTTCACCCCAGAACAAAATATATCCTTTGCCGGACACTATTAAACTTGGCCAGCCACTGCTGGGACACCAGATTTATGGTATTGCTATTTTGGCAATTGAATTTCACCCCAGAACAAAATATATCCTTTGCCGGACACTATTAAACTTGGCCAGCCACTGCTGAAACCACTAGATTTATGGTATTGCTATTTTGGCAATTGAATTTCACCCCAGAACAAAATATATCCTTTGCCGGACACTATTAAACTTGGCCAGCCACTGCTGGAACACCAGATTTACGGTATTGCTATTTTGGCAATTGAATTTCACCCCAGAACAAAATATATCCTTTGCCGGACACTATTAAACTTGGCCAGCCACAGCTGGAACACCACTGATTTATGGTATTGCTATTTTGGCAATTGAATTTCACCCCAGAACAAAATATATCCTTTGCCGGACACTATTAAACTTGGCCAGCCACAGCTGAAACCACTGATTTATGGTATTGCTATTTTGGCAATTGAATTTCACCCCAGAACAAAATATATCCTTTGCCGGACACTATTAAACTTGGCCAGCCACTGCTGGGACACCAGATTTACGGTATTGCTATTTTGGCAATTGAATTTCACCCCAGAACAAAATATATCCTATGACCGGACACTATTAAACTTGGCCAGCCACTGCTGGGACACCAGATTTATGGTATTGCTATTTTGGCAATTGAATTTCACCCCAGAACAAAATATATCCTTTGCCGGACACTATTAAACTTGGCCAGCCACAGCTGAAACCACTGATTTATGGTATTGCTATTTTGGCAATTGAATTTCACCCCAGAACAAAATATATCCTTTGTAGGACACTATTTAACTTGGCCAGCTACAGCTGAAACCACTGATTTATGGTATTGCTATTTTGGCAATTGAATTTCACCCCAGAACAAAATCTATCCTTTGCCGGACAGATTTAAACTAGGCCTGCAACAGCTGGAACATCATATTCAGGGTATTGCTATTTTGGCAATTAAATTTCATCCCAGAAAAAAATATATCCTTTGCCTTACACTAATAAACTTGGTCAGCCACTGCTGGGACACTAGATTTACGGTATTGCTATTTTGGCAATTGAATTTAACCCCAGAACAAAATATATCCTTTGCCGGACACTAGTAAACTTGGCCAGCCACTGCTGGGACACCAGATTTATGGTATTGCTATTTTGGCAATTGAATTTCACCCCATAACAAAATATATCCTTTGCCGGACACTATTTAACTTGGCCAGCCACTGCTGGCACACCAGATTTACGGTATTGCTATTTTGGCAATTGAATTTCACCCCAGAACAAAAATATCCTTTGCCGGACACTATTAAACTTGGCCAGCCACAGCTGAAACCACTGATTTATGGTATTGCTATTTTGGCAATTGACTTTCACCCAAGAACAAAACATATCCTTTGCCGGACACTATTAAACTTTGACAGCCACTGCTGGCAAACCAGATTCACGGTATTGCTATTTTGGCAATTGAATTTCACCCAGAAAAAATATATCCTATGACCGACACTTTTAAACTTGGCCAGCCACTGCTGGTACACCAGATTTACGGTATTGCGATTTTGGCAATTGAATTTCACCCCAGAAAAAATATATCCTTTGCCGTACACTATTAAACTTGGACAGCCACAGCTGAAACCACTGATTTATGGTATTGCTATTTTGGCAATTGAATTTCACCCCAGAACAAAATATATCCTTTGTAGGACACTATTTAACTTGGCCAGCTACAATTGAAACCACTGATTTATGGTATTGCTATTTTGGCTATTGAATTTCACCCCAGAACAAAATATATCCTTTGTCGGACACTAGTAAACTTGGCCAGCCACGGCTGTTACACCAATTTTACTGTATTTCTATTTTTGCTCCTGACTTTCACCCCAGAAAATAATATTTCCTTTGACAGACACTAGGGAAATTGTCCAGTCACAGCTTGAACACCAGATTCAGGGTATTGCTATTTTGGTAATTGAATCTCACCCCAGAACAAAAGCTATCCTTTGACAGACACTATAAAACTTGTCCTGCCACAGCAGAAACCACTGATTTATGGTATTACTATTTTGGCATTTGAATTTCACTCCAGAACAAAATATATCCTTTGCCAGACACTATTAAACTTGGCCAGCCACAGCTGAAACCACTGATTTATGGTATTGCTATTTTGGCAATTGAATTTCACCCCAGATCAAAATATATCCTTTGCCGGACATTATTAAACTTGTCCAGCCACTGCTGGGACACCAGATTTACGGTATTGCTATTTTGGCAATTGAATTTCACCCCAGAAATAAATATATCCTTTGCCGTACACTATTAACCTTGGCCAGCCACAGCAGAAACCACTGATTTTTGGTATTGCTATTTTGGCAATTGAATTTCACCCCAGAACAAAATATATACTTTGCCGGACACTATTAAACTTGGCCAGCCACTGCTGGCACACCAGATTTACGGTATTGCTATTTTGGCAATTTAATTTCACCCCAGAACAAAATATATCCTTTGCCGGACACTATTAAACTTGGAAAGCCACAGCTGAAACCACTGATTTATGGTATTGCTATTTTGGCAATTGAATTTCACCCTAGAACAAAATATATCCTTTGCAGGACACTATTAAACTTGGCCAGCCACTGCTGGCACACGAGATTTACGGTATTGCTATTTTGGCAATTGAATTTCACCCCAGAACAAAATATATCCTTTGCCGGACACTATTAAACTTGGCCAGCCACAGCTGAAACCACTGATTTATGGTATTGCTATTTTGGCAATTGACTTTCACCCAAGAACAAAACATATCCTTTGCCGGACACTATTAAACTTGGACAGCCACTGCTGGCAAACCAGATTTACGGTATTGCTATTTTGGCAATTGAATTTCACCCCAGAAAAAATATATCCTTTGCCGCACACTAATAAACTTGGCCAGCCACTGCTGGGACACCAGATTTACGGTATTGCTATTTTGGCAATTTAATTTCACCCCAGAACAAAATATATCCTTTGCCGGACACTATTAAACTTGGCCAGCCACTGCTGGCACACCAGATTTACGGTATTGCTATTTAGGCAATTGAATTTCACCCCAGAACAAAAATATCCTTTGCCGGACACTATTAAACTTGTCCAGTCACAGCTAAAACAACTAATTTATGGTATTGCTATTATGGCAATTAACTTTCACCCCAGAACAAAACATATCCTTTGCCCGACACTATTAAACTTGGCCAGCCACTGCTGGCACACCAGATTTACGGTATTGCTATTTTGGCAATTGAATTTCACCCCAGAACAAAATATATACTTTGCC
This sequence comes from Bufotes viridis, assembly GCA_033119425.1. Lineage (NCBI taxonomy): Eukaryota > Metazoa > Chordata > Amphibia > Anura > Bufonidae > Bufotes > Bufotes viridis. The sequence goes on along the minus strand of CM065589.1, from coordinate 538,487,523 downwards.
GGACACTATTAAACTTGGCCAGCCACTGCTGGCACACCAGATTTACGGTATTGCTATTTTGGCAATTTAATTCCACCCCAGAAAAAATATATCCTTTGCCGTACACTATTAAACTTGGACAGCCACAGCTGAAACCACTGATTTATGGTATTGCTATTTTGGCAATTGAATTTCAACCCAGAACAAAATATATCCTTTGCAGGATACTACTAAACTTGGCCAACTACAACTGAAACCACTGATTTATGGTATTGCTATTTTGGCTATTGAATTTCACCCCAGAACATAATATATCCTTTGTTGGACACTAGTAAACTTGGCCAGCCACTGCTGGGACACTAGATTTACTGTATTTCTATTTTTACTCCTGATTTTCACCCCAGACAATAATATTTCCTTTGACAGACACTAGGAAATTGTCCAGTCACAGCTTGAACACCAGATTCAGGGTATTGCTATTTTGGTAATTGAATCTCATCCCAGAACAAAAGCTATCTTTTGACGGACACTATAAAACTTGTCCTGCCACAGCAGAAACCACTGATTTATGGTATTGCTATTTTGGCAATTGAATTTCACCCTAGAACAAAATCTATCCTTTGCCGGACAGATTTAAACTAGGCCTGCAACAGCTGGAACACCATATTCAGGGTATTGCTATTTTGGCAATTAAATTTCATCCCAGAAAAAAATATATCCTTTGCCGTACACTAATAAACTTGGCCAGCCACTGCTGGGACACCAGATTTACCTTATTGCTATTTTGGCAATTGAATTTCACCCCAGAACAAAATATATCCTTTGCCGGACACTATTAAACTTGGCCAGCCACTGCTGGGACACCAGATTTATGGTATTGCTATTTTGACAATTGAATTTCACCCCAGAAAAAATCTATCCTTTGCCGTACACTATTAAACTTGGCCAGCCACTGGTGGGACACCAGATTTACGGTATTGCAATTTTGGCAATTGAATTTCACCCCAGAACAAAATATATCCTTTGCCGGACACTATTAAACTTGGCCAGCCACAGCTGAAACCACTGATTTATGGTATTGCTATTTTGGCTATTGAATTTCACCCCAGAACAAAATATATCCTTTGTCGGACACTATTATACTTTGCTAGCCACCGCTGGGACACCAGATTTAGGGGATTGCTATTTAAGCAATTGAATTTCAACACAGAAAAAAATTTACCCTGTTACGGTCAGATTTAAACTAGGCCTGCAACAGCTGGAACACCAGATTCAGGGTATTGTTATTTTGGAAATTGAATTTCACCCCAGAACAAAATATATCCTTTGCCGGACACTATTAAACTTGGCTAGCCACAGCTGAAACCACTGATTTATGGAATTGCTATTTTGGCAATTGAATTTCACCCCAGAACAAAATCTATCCTTTGCCGGACAGATTTAAACTAGGCCTGCAACAGCTGGAACACCATATTCAGGGTATTGCTATTTTGGCAATTAAATTTCATCCCAGAAAAAAATATATCCTTTGCCGTACACTAATAAACTTGGCCAGCCACTGCTGGGACACCAGATTTACGGTATTGCTATTTTGGCAATTGAATTTAACCCCAGAAAAAAATATATCCTTTGCCGTACACTATTAAACTTGGCCAGCCACTGCTGGAACACCAGATTTACGGTATTGCTATTTTGGCAATTGAATTTCACCCCAGAACAAAATATATCCTTTGCCGGACACTATTAAACTTGGCCAGCCACTGCTGGCACACCAGATTTACGGTATTGCTATTTTGGCAATTGAATTTCACCCCAGAACAAAAATATCCTTTGCCGGACACTATTAAACTTGGCCAGCCACAGCTGAAACCACTGATTTCTGGTATTGCTATTTTGGCAATTGACTTTCACCCCAGAACAAAACATATCCTTTGCCGGACACTATTAAACTTGGACAGCCACTGCTGGCACACCAGATTTACGGTATTGCGATTTTGGCAATTGAATTTCACCCCAACAAAAATATATCCTATAACCGACACTATTAAACTTGGCCAGCCACTGCTGGTACACCTGATTTATGGAATTGCGATTTTGGCAATTGAATTTCACCCCAGAGAAAAAAATATCCTTTGCCGTACACTATTAAACTTGGACAGCCACAGCTGAAACCACTGATTTATGGTATTGCTATTTTGGCAATTGAATTTCACCCCAGAAAAAAATATATCCTTTGCCGTACACTTCTAAACTTGGACAGCCACTGCTGGCACACCAGATTCATGGTATTGCTATTTTGGCAATTGAATTTCACCCCAGAAAAAATATATCCTTTGCCGTACACTATAAAACCTGTCCTGCCACAGCAGAAACCACTGATTTATGGTATTGCTATTTTGGCAATTGAATTTAACCCCAGAACAAAATCTATTCTTTGCCGGACAGATTTAAACTATGCCTGCAACAGCTTAAACACCATATTCAGGGTATTGCTATTTTGGCAATTAAATTTCATCCCAGAAAAAATATATATCCTTTGCCGTACACTAATAAACTTGGCCAGCCACTGCTGGGACACCAGATTTACGGCATTGCTATTTTGGCAATTGAATTTAACCCATAGAAAAAAATATATCCTTTGCCATACACTATTAAACTTGGCCAGCCACTGCTGGGACACCAGATTTATGGTATTGCTATTTTGGCAATTTAATTCCACCCCAGAAAAAAATATATCTTTTGCCGTACACTATTAAACTTGGCCAGCCACTGCTGGCACACTAGATTTACGGTATTGCTATTTTGGCAATTTAATTTCACCCCAGAACAAAAAATATCCTTTACCGGACACTATTAAACTTGGCCAGCCTCAGCTGAAACCACTGATTTATGGTATTGCTATTTTGGCAATTGACTTTCACCCAAGAACAAAACATATCCTTTGCCGGACACTATTAAACTTGGACAGCCACTGCTGGCAAACCAGATTTACGGTATTGCTATTTTGGCAATTGAATTTCACCCCAGAAAAAAATATATCCTATGACCGACACTTTTAAACTTGGCCAGCCACTGCTGGTACACCAGATTTACGGTATTGCGATTTTGGCAATTGAATTTCACCCCAGAAAAAAATATATCCTTTGCCGTACACTATTAAACTTGGACAGCCACAGCTGAAACCACTAATTTATGGTATTGCTATTTTGGCAATTGAATTTCACCCCAGAACAAAATCTATCCTTGGCCGGACAGATTTAAAATAGGCCTACAACAGCTGGAACACCATATTCAGGGTATTGCTATTTTGGGAATTAAATTTCATCCCACAAAAAAAATATATCCTTTGCCGTACACTAATAAACTTGGCCAGCCACTGCTGGGACACCAGATTTACGGTATTGCTATTTTGGCAATTTAATTTCACCCCAGAACAAAATATATCCTTTGCCGGACACTATTAAACTTGGCCAGCCACTGCTGGCACAAGATTTACGGTATTGCTATTTAGGCAATTGAATTTCACCCCAGAACAAAAAATATCCTTTGCCGGACACTATTAAACTTGTCCAGTCACAGCTAAAACAACTAATTTATGGTATTGCTATTATGGCAATTAACTTTCACCCCAGAACAAAACATATCCTTTGCCCGACACTATTAAACTTGGCCAGCCACTGCTGGCACACCAGATTTACGGTATTGCTATTTTGGCAATTGAATTTCACCCCAGAACAAAATATATACTTTGCCGGACACTCTTAAACTTGGCCAGCCACTGCTTGCACACCAGATTTACGGTATTGCTATTTTGGCAATTTAATTCCACCCCAGAAAAAAATATATCCTTTGCCGTACACTATTAAACTTGGACAGCCACAGCTGAAACCACTGATTTATGGTATTGCTATTTTGGCAATTGAATTTCAACCCAGAACAAAATATATCCTTTGCAGGATACTACTAAACTTGGCCAACTACAACTGAAACCACTGATTTATGGTATTGCTATTTTGGCTATTGAATTTCACCCCAGAACATAATATATCCTTTGTTGGACACTAGTAAACTTGGCCAGCCACTGCTGGGACACTAGATTTACTGTATTTCTATTTTTACTCCTGATTTTCACCCCAGACAATAATATTTCCTTTGACAGACACTAGGAAATTGTCCAGTCACAGCTTGAACACCAGATTCAGGGTATTGCTATTTTGGTAATTGAATCTCATCCCAGAACAAAAGCTATCTTTTGACGGACACTATAAAACTTGTCCTGCCACAGCAGAAACCACTGATTTATGGTATTGCTATTTTGGCAATTGAATTTCACCCTAGAACAAAATCTATCCTTTGCCGGACAGATTTAAACTAGGCCTGCAACAGCTGGAACACCATATTCAGGGTATTGCTATTTTGGCAATTAAATTTCATCCCAGAAAAAAATATATCCTTTGCCGTACACTAATAAACTTGGCCAGCCACTGCTGGGACACCAGATTTACCTTATTGCTATTTTGGCAATTGAATTTCACCCCAGAACAAAATATATCCTTTGCCGGACACTATTAAACTTGGCCAGCCACTGCTGGGACACCAGATTTATGGTATTGCTATTTTGACAATTGAATTTCACCCCAGAAAAAATCTATCCTTTGCCGTACACTATTAAACTTGGCCAGCCACTGGTGGGACACCAGATTTACGGTATTGCAATTTTGGCAATTGAATTTCACCCCAGAACAAAATATATCCTTTGCCGGACACTATTAAACTTGGCCAGCCACAGCTGAAACCACTGATTTATGGTATTGCTATTTTGGCTATTGAATTTCACCCCAGAACAAAATATATCCTTTGTCGGACACTATTATACTTTGCTAGCCACCGCTGGGACACCAGATTTAGGGGATTGCTATTTAAGCAATTGAATTTCAACACAGAAAAAAATTTACCCTGTTACGGTCAGATTTAAACTAGGCCTGCAACAGCTGGAACACCAGATTCAGGGTATTGTTATTTTGGAAATTGAATTTCACCCCAGAACAAAATATATCCTTTGCCGGACACTATTAAACTTGGCTAGCCACAGCTGAAACCACTGATTTATGGAATTGCTATTTTGGCAATTGAATTTCACCTCAGAACAAAATCTATCCTTTGCCGGACAGATTTAAACTAGGCCTGCAACAGCTGGAACACCATATTCAGGGTATTGCTATTTTGGCAATTAAATTTCATCCCAGAAAAAAATATATCCTTTGCCGTACACTAATAAACTTGGCCAGCCACTGCTGGGACACCAGATTTACGGTATTGCTATTTTGGCAATTGAATTTAACCCCAGAAAAAATATATCCTTTGCCGTACACTATTAAACTTGGCCAGCCACTGCTGGGACACCAGATTTACGGTATTGCTATTTTGGCAATTGAATTTCACCCCAGAACAAAATATATCCTTTGCCGGACACTATTAAACTTGGCCAGCCACTGCTGGCACACCAGATTTACGGTATTGCTATTTTGGCAATTGAATTTCACCCCAGAACAAAATATATCCTTTGCCGGACACTATTAAACTTGGCCAGCCACAGCTGAAACCACTGATTTCTGGTATTGCTATTTTGGCAATTGACTTTCACCCCAGAACAAAACATATCCTTTGCCGGACACTATTAAACTTGGACAGCCACTGCTGGCACACCAGATTTACGGTATTGCGATTTTGGCAATTGAATTTCACCCCAACAAAAAATATATCCTATAACCACACTATTAAACTTGGCCAGCCACTGCTGGTACACCTGATTTATGGTATTGCGATTTTGGCAATTGAATTTCACCCCAGAACAAAAAATATCCTTTGCCGGACACTATTAAACTTGGCCAGCCACAGCTGAAACCACTCATTTATGGTATTGCTATTTTGGCAATTGAATTTCACCCCAGAACAAAATATATCCTTTGCCGGACACTATTAAACTTGGACAGCCACTGCTGGCAAACCAGATTTACGGTATTGCTATTTTGGCAATTGAATTTCACCCCAGAAAAAAATATATCCTTTGCCGCACACTAATAAACTTGGCCAGCCACTGCTGGGACACCAGATTTACGGTATTGCTATTTTGGCAATTGAATTTCACCCCAGAACAAAATATATCCTTTGCCGGACACTATTAAACTTGGCCAGCCACTGCTGGAACACCAGATTTACGGTATTGCTATTTTGGCAATTGAATTTCACCCCAGAACATAAATATATCCTTTGCCGGACACTATTAAACTTGGCCAGTCACAGCTAGAAACAACTAGATTTATGGTATTGCTATTTTGGCAATTGAATTTCACCCCAGAACAAAATATATCCTTTGCCCGACACTATTAAACTTGGCCAGCCACTGCTGGCACACCAGATTTACGGTATTGCTATTTTGGCAATTTAATTTCACCCCAGAAAAAATATATCCTTTGCCGTACACTATTAAACTTGGACAGCCACAGCTGAAACCACTGATTTATGGTATTGCTATTTTGGCAATTGAATTTCACCCTAGAGCAAAATATATCCTTTGCAGGACACTATTAAACTTGGCCAGCCACAGCTGAAACCACTGATTTATGGTATTGCTATTTTGGCAATTGACTTTCACCCAAGAACAAAACATATCCTTTGCCGGACACTATTAAACTTGGACAGCCACTGCTGGCAAACCAGATTTACGGTATTGCTAATTTGGCAATTGAATTTCACCCCAGAAAAAATATATCCTATGACCGACACTTTTAAACTTGGCCAGCCACTGCTGGTACACCAGATTTACGGTATTGCGATTTTGGCAATTGAATTTCACCCCAGAAAAAAATATATCCTTTGCCGTACACTATTAAACTTGGACAGCCACAGCTGAAACCACTGATTTATGGTATTGCTATTTTGGCAATTGAATTTCACCCCAGAACAAAATATATCCTTTGTAGGACACTATTTAACTTGGCCAGCTACAATTGAAACCACTGATTTATGGTATTGCTATTTTGTCAATTGAATTTCACCCCAGAACAAAATCTATCCTTTGCCGCACAGATTTAAACTAGGCCTGCAACAGCTGGAACATCATATTCAGGGTATTGCTATTTTGGCAATTAAATTTCATCCCAGAAAAAAATATATCCTTTGCCTTACACTAATAAACTTGGTCAGCCACTGCTGGGACACCAGATTTACGGTATTGCTATTTTGGCAATTGAATTTAACCCCAGAAAAAATATATCCTTTGCCGTACACTAGTAAACTTGGCCAGCCACTGCTGGGACACCAGATTTATGGTATTGCTATTTTGGCAATTGAATTTCACCCCATAACAAAATATATCTTTTGCCGGACACTATTTAACTTGGCCAGCCACTGCTGGCACACCAGATTTACGGTATTGCTATTTTTGCAATTGAATTTCACCCCAGAACAAAAATATCCTTTGCCGGACACTATTAAACTTGGCCAGCCACAGCTGAAACCACTGATTTATGGTATTGCTATTTTGGCAATTGACTTTCACCCAAGAACAAAACATATCCTTTGCCGGACACTATTAAACTTTGACAGCCACTGCTGGCAAACCAGATTTACGGTATTGCTATTTTGGCAATTGAATTTCACCCCAGAAAAAATATATCCTATGACCGACACTTTTAAACTTGGCCAGCCACTGCTGGTACACCAGATTTACGGTATTGCGATTTTGGCAATTGAATTTCACCCCAGAAAAAAATATATCCTTTGCCGTACACTATTAAACTTGGACAGCCACAGCTGAAACCACTGATTTATGGTATTGCTATTTTGGCAATTGAATTTCACCCCAGAACAAAATATATCCTTTGTAGGACACTATTTAACTTGGCCAGCTACAATTGAAACCACTGATTTATGGTATTGCTATTTTGGCTATTGAATTTCACCCCAGAACAAAATATATCCTTTGTCGGACACTAGTAAACTTGGCCAGCCACGGCTGTTACACCAATTTTACTGTATTTCTATTTTTGCTCCTGACTTTCACCCCAGAAAATAATATTTCCTTTGACAGACACTAGGGAAATTGTCCAGTCACAGCTTGAACACCAGATTCAGGGTATTGCTATTTTGGTAATTGAATCTCACCCCAGAACAAAAGCTATCCTTTGACAGACACTATAAAACTTGTCCTGCCACAGCAGAAACCACTGATTTATGGTATTACTATTTTGGCATTTGAATTTCACTCCAGAACAAAATATATCCTTTGCCAGACACTATTAAACTTGGCCAGCCACAGCTGAAACCACTGATTTATGGTATTGCTATTTTGGCAATTGAATTTCACCCCAGATCAAAATATATCCTTTGCCGGACATTATTAAACTTGTCCAGCCACTGCTGGGACACCAGATTTACGGTATTGCTATTTTGGCAATTGAATTTCACCCCAGAAATAAATATATCCTTTGCCGTACACTATTAACCTTGGCCAGCCACAGCAGAAACCACTGATTTTTGGTATTGCTATTTTGGCAATTGAATTTCACCCCAGAACAAAATATATACTTTGCCGGACACTATTAAACTTGGCCAACCACTGCTGGCACACCAGATTTACGGTATTGCTATTTTGGCAATTTAATTTCACCCCAGAAAAAATATATCCTTTGCCGTACACTATTAAACTTGGACAGCCACAGCTGAAACCACTGATTTATGGTATTGCTATTTTGGCAATTGAATTTCACCCTAGAACAAAATATATCCTTTGCAGGACTCTATTAAACTTGGCCAGCTACAGCTGAAACCACTGATTTATGGTATTGCTATTTTGGCTATTGAATTTCACCCCAGAACAAAATATATCCTTTGCCGGACACTATTAAACTTGGCCAGCCACTGCTGGCACACCAGATTTACGGTATTGCTATTTTGGCAATTTAATTTCACCCCAGAACAAAATATATCCTTTGCCGGACACTATTAAACTTGGCCAGCCACAGCTGAAACCACTGATTTATGGTATTGCTATTTTGGCAATTGACTTTCACCCAAGAACAAAACATATCCTTTGCCGGACACTATTAAACTTGGACAGCCACTGCTGGCAAACCAGATTTACGGTATTGCTATTTTGGCAATTGAATTTCACCCCAGAAAAAATATATCCTTTGCCGCACACTAATAAACTTGGCCAGCCACTGCTGGGACACCAGATTTACGGTATTGCTATTTTGGCAATTTAATTTCACCCCAGAACAAAATATATCCTTTGCCGGACACTATTAAACTTGGCCAGCCACTGCTGGCACACCAGATTTACGGTATTGCTATTTAGGCAATTGAATTTCACCCCAGAACAAAAATATCCTTTGCCGGACACTATTAAACTTGTCCAGTCACAGCTAAAACAACTAATTTATGGTATTGCTATTATGGCAATTAACTTTCACCCCAGAACAAAACATATCCTTTGCCCGACACTATTAAACTTGGCCAGCCACTGCTGGCCCACCAGATTTACGGTATTGCTATTTTGGCAATTGAATTTCACCCCAGAACAAAATATATACTTTGCCGGACACTATTAAACTTGGCCAGCCACTGCTGGCACACCAGATTTACGGTATTGCTATTTTGGCAATTTAATTCCACCCCAGAAAAAATATATCCTTTGCCGTACACTATTAAACTTGGACAGCCACAGCTGAAACCACTGATTTATGGTATTGCTATTTTGGCAATTGAATTTCAATCCAGAACAAAATATATCCTTTGCAGGATACTACTAAACTTGGCCAACTACAACTGAAACCACTGATTTATGGTATTGCTATTTTGGCAATTGAATTTCACCCCAGAACATAATATATCCTTTGTTGGACACTAGTAAACTTGGCCAGCCACTGCTGGGACAGTAGATTTACTGTATTTCTATTTTTACTCCTGATTTTCACCCCAGACAATAATATTTCCTTTGACAGACACTAGGGAAATTGTCCAGTCACAGCTTGAACACCAGATTCAGGGTATTGCTATTTTGGTAATTGAATCTCATCCCAGAACAAAAGCTATCTTTTGACGGACACTATAAAACTTGTCCTGCCACAGCAGAAACCACTGATTTATGGTATTGCTATTTTGGCAATTGAATTTCACCCTAGAACAAAATCTATCCTTTGCCGGACAGATTTAAACTAGGCCTGCAACAGCTGGAACACCATATTCAGGGTATTGCTATTTTGGCAATTAAATTTCATCCCAGAAAAAAATATATCCTTTGCCGTACACTAATAAACTTGGCCAGCCACTGCTGGGACACCAGATTTACCTTATTGCTATTTTGGCAATTGAATTTCACCCCAGAACAAAATATATCCTTTGCCGGACACTATTAAACTTGGCCAGCCACTGCTGGGACACCAGATTTATGGTATTGCTATTTTGACAATTGAATTTCACCCCAGAAAAAATCTATCCTTTGCCGTACACTATTAAACTTGGCCAGCCACTGGTGGGACACCAGATTTACGGTATTGCAATTTTGGCAATTGAATTTCACCCCAGAACAAAATATATCCTTTGCCGGACACTATTAAACTTGGCCAGCCACAGCTGAAACCACTGATTTATGGTATTGCTATTTTGGCTATTGAATTTCACCCCAGAACAAAATATATCCTTTGTCGGACACTATTATACTTTGCTAGCCACCGCTGGGACACCAGATTTAGGGGATTGCTATTTAAGCAATTGAATTTCAACACAGAAAAAAATTTACCCTGTTACGGTCAGATTTAAACTAGGCCTGCAACAGCTGGAACACCAGATTCAGGGTATTGTTATTTTGGAAATTGAATTTCACCCCAGAACAAAATATATCCTTTGCCGGACACTATTAAACTTGGCTAGCCACAGCTGAAACCACTGATTTATGGAATTGCTATTTTGGCAATTGAATTTCACCCCAGAACAAAATCTATCCTTTGCCGGACAGATTTAAACTAGGCCTGCAACAGCTGGAACACCATATTCAGGGTATTGCTATTTTGGCAATTAAATTTCATCCCAGAAAAAAATATATCCTTTGCCGTACACTAATAAACTTGGCCAGCCACTGCTGGGACACCAGATTTACGGTATTGCTATTTTGGCAATTGAATTTAACCCCAGAAAAAATATATCCTTTGCCGTACACTATTAAACTTGGCCAGCCACTGCTGGAACACCAGATTTACGGTATTGCTATTTTGGCAATTGAATTTCACCCCAGAACAAAATATATCCTTTGCCGGACACTATTAAACTTGGCCAGCCACTGCTGGCACACCAGATTTACGGTATTGCTATTTTGGCAATTGAATTTCACCCCAGAACAAAAAATATCCTTTGCCGGACACTATTAAACTTGGCCAGCCACAGCTGAAACCACTGATTTCTGGTATTGCTATTTTGGCAATTGACTTTCACCCCAGAACAAAACATATCCTTTGCCGGACACTATTAAACTTGGACAGCCACTGCTGGCACACCAGATTTACGGTATTGCTATTTTGGCAATTGAATTTCACCCCAACAAAAAATATATCCTATAACCGACACTATTAAACTTGGCCAGCCACTGCTGGTACACCAGATTTACTGGTATTGCGATTTTGGCAATTGAATTTCACCCCAGAAAAAATATATCCTTTGCCGTACACTATTAAACTTGGACAGCCACAGCTGAAACCACTGATTTATGGTATTGCTATTTTGGCAATTGAATTTCACCCCAGAACAAAATCTATCCTTGGCCGGACAGATTTAAAATAGGCCTAGCAACAGCTGGAACACCATATTCAGGGTATTGCTATTTTGGCAATTAAATTTCATCCCACAAAAAAATATATCCTTTGCCGTACACTAATAAACTTGGCCAGCCACTGCTGGGACACCAGATTTACGGTATTGCTATTTTGGCAATTTAATTTCACCCCAGAACAAAATATATCCTTTGCCGGACACTATTAAACTTGGCCAGCCACTGCTGGCACAAGATTTACGGTATTGCTATTTAGGCAATTGAATTTCACCCCAGAACAAAAATATCCTTTGCCGGACACTATTAAACTTGTCCAGTCACAGCTAAAACAACTAATTTATGGTATTGCTATTATGGCAATTAACTTTCACCCCAGAACAAAACATATCCTTTGCCCGACACTATTAAACTTGGCCAGCCACTGCTGGCACACCAGATTTACGGTATTGCTATTTTGGCAATTGAATTTCACCCCAGAACAAAATATATACTTTGCCGGACACTATTAAACTTGGCCAGCCACTGCTGGCACACCAGATTTACGGTATTGCTATTTTGGCAATTTAATTCCACCCCAGAAAAAAATATATCCTTTGCCGTACACTATTAAACTTGGACAGCCACAGCTGAAACCACTGATTTATGGTATTGCTATTTTGGCAATTGAATTTCAACCCAGAACAAAATATATCCTTTGCAGGATACTACTAAACTTGGCCAACTACAACTGAAACCACTGATTTATGGTATTGCTATTTTGGCTATTGAATTTCACCCCAGAACATAATATATCCTTTGTTGGACACTAGTAAACTTGGCCAGCCACTGCTGGGACACTAGATTTACTGTATTTCTATTTTTACTCCTGATTTTCACCCCAGACAATAATATTTCCTTTGACAGACACTAGGGAAATTGTCCAGTCACAGCTTGAACACCAGATTCAGGGTATTGCTATTTTGGTAATTGAATCTCATCCCAGAACAAAAGCTATCTTTTGACGGACACTATAAAACTTGTCCTGCCACAGCAGAAACCACTGATTTATGGTATTGCTATTTTGGCAATTGAATTTCACCCTAGAACAAAATCTATCCTTTGCCGGACAGATTTAAACTAGGCCTGCAACAGCTGGAACACCATATTCAGGGTATTGCTATTTTGGCAATTAAATTTCATCCCAGAAAAAAATATATCCTTTGCCGTACACTAATAAACTTGGCCAGCCACTGCTGGGACACCAGATTTACCTTATTGCTATTTTGGCAATTGAATTTCACCCCAGAACAAAATATATCCTTTGCCGGACACTATTAAACTTGGCCAGCCACTGCTGGGACACCAGATTTATGGTATTGCTATTTTGACAATTGAATTTCACCCCAGAAAAAATCTATCCTTTGCCGTACACTATTAAACTTGGCCAGCCACTGGTGGGACACCAGATTTACGGTATTGCAATTTTGGCAATTGAATTTCACCCCAGAACAAAATATATCCTTTGCCGGACACTATTAAACTTGGCCAGCCACAGCTGAAACCACTGATTTATGGTATTGCTATTTTGGCTATTGAATTTCACCCCAGAACAAAATATATCCTTTGTCGGACACTATTATACTTTGCTAGCCACCGCTGGGACACCAGATTTAGGGGATTGCTATTTAAGCAATTGAATTTCAACACAGAAAAAATTTACCCTGTTACGGTCAGATTATAAACTAGGCCTGCAACAGCTGGAACACCAGATTCAGGGTATTGTTATTTTGGAAATTGAATTTCACCCCAGAACAAAATATATCCTTTGCCGGACACTATTAAACTTGGCTAGCCACAGCTGAAACCACTGATTTATGGAATTGCTATTTTGGCAATTGAATTACACCCCAGAACAAAATCTATCCTTTGCCGGACAGATTTAAACTAGGCCTGCAACAGCTGGAACACCATATTCAGGGTATTGCTATTTTGGCAATTAAATTTCATCCCAGAAAAAAATATATCCTTTGCCGTACACTAATAAACTTGGCCAGCCACTGCTGGGACACCAGATTTACGGTATTGCTATTTTGGCAATTGAATTTAACCCCAGAAAAAATATATCCTTTGCCGTACACTATTAAACTTGGCCAGCCACTGCTGGAACACCAGATTTACGGTATTGCTATTTTGGCAATTGAATTTCACCCCAGAACAAAATATATCCTTTGCCGGACACTATTAAACTTGGCCAGCCACTGCTGGCACACCAGATTTACGGTATTGCTATTTTGGCAATTGAATTTCACCCCAGAACAAAAATATCCTTTGCCGGACACTATTAAACTTGGCCAGCCACAGCTGAAACCACTGATTTCTGGTATTGCTATTTTGGCAATTGACTTTCACCCCAGAACAAAACATATCCTTTGCCGGACACTATTAAACTTGGACAGCCACTGCTGGCACACCAGATTTACGGTATTGCGATTTTGGCAATTGAATTTCACCCCAACAAAAAATATATCCTATAACCACACTATTAAACTTGGCCAGCCACTGCTGGTACACCAGATTTACTGGTATTGCGATTTTGGCAATTGAATTTCACCCCAGAAAAAATATATCCTTTGCCGTACACTATTAAACTTGGACAGCCACAGCTGAAACCACTGATTTATGGTATTGCTATTTTGGCAATTGAATTTCACCCCAGAACAAAATCTATCCTTGGCCGGACAGATTTAAAATAGGCCTAGCAACAGCTGGAACACCATATTCAGGGTATTGCTATTTTGGCAATTAAATTTCATCCCACAAAAAATATATCCTTTGCCGTACACTAATAAACTTGGCCAGCCACTGCTGGGACACCAGATTTACGGTATTGCTATTTTGGCAATTTAATTTCACCCCAGAACAAAATATATCCTTTGCCGGACACTATTAAACTTGGCCAGCCACTGCTGGCACAAGATTTACGGTATTGCTATTTAGGCAATTGAATTTCACCCCAGAACAAAAATATCCTTTGCCGGACACTATTAAACTTGTCCAGTCACAGCTAAAACAACTAATTTATGGTATTGCTATTATGGCAATTAACTTTCACCCCAGAACAAAACATATCCTTTGCCCGACACTATTAAACTTGGCCAGCCACTGCTGGCACACCAGATTTACGGTATTGCTATTTTGGCAATTGAATTTCACCCCAGAACAAAATATATACTTTGCCGGACACTATTAAACTTGGCCAGCCACTGCTGGCACACCAGATTTACGGTATTGCTATTTTGGCAATTTAATTCCACCCCAGAAAAAAATATATCCTTTGCCGTACACTATTAAACTTGGACAGCCACAGCTGAAACCACTGATTTATGGTATTGCTATTTTGGCAATTGAATTTCAACCCAGAACAAAATATATCCTTTGCAGGATACTACTAAACTTGGCCAACTACAACTGAAACCACTGATTTATGGTATTGCTATTTTGGCTATTGAATTTCACCCCAGAACATAATATATCCTTTGTTGGACACTAGTAAACTTGGCCAGCCACTGCTGGGACACTAGATTTACTGTATTTCTATTTTTACTCCTGATTTTCACCCCAGACAATAATATTTCCTTTGACAGACACTAGGGAAATTGTCCAGTCACAGCTTGAACACCAGATTCAGGGTATTGCTATTTTGGTAATTGAATCTCATCCCAGAACAAAAGCTATCTTTTGACGGACACTATAAAACTTGTCCTGCCACAGCCGAAACCACTGATTTATGGTATTGCTATTTTGGCAATTGAATTTCACCCTAGAACAAAATCTATCCTTTGCCGGACAGATTTAAACTAGGCCTGCAACAGCTGGAACACCATATTCAGGGTATTGCTATTTTGGCAATTAAATTTCATCCCAGAAAAAAAATATATCCTTTGCCGTACACGAATAAACTTGGCCAGCCACTGCTGGGACACCAGATTTACCTTATTGCTATTTTGGCAATTGAATTTCACCCCAGAACAAAATATATCCTTTGCCGGACACTATTAAACTTGGCCAGCCACTGCTGGGACACCAGATTTATGGTATTGCTATTTTGACAATTGAATTTCACCCCAGAAAAAATCTATCCTTTGCCGTACACTATTAAACTTGGCCAGCCACTGGTGGGACACCAGATTTACGGTATTGCAATTTTGGCAATTGAATTTCACCCCAGAACAAAATATATCCTTTGCCGGACACTATTAAACTTGGCCAGCCACAGCTGAAACCACTGATTTATGGTATTGCTATTTTGGCTATTGAATTTCACCCCAGAACAAAATATATCCTTTGTCGGACACTATTATACTTTGCTAGCCACCGCTGGGACACCAGATTTAGGGGATTGCTATTTAAGCAATTGAATTTCAACACAGAAAAAATTTACCCTGTTACGGTCAGATTAAAACTAGGCCTGCAACAGCTGGAACACCAGATTCAGGGTATTGTTATTTTGGAAATTGAATTTCACCCCAGAACAAAATATATCCTTTGCCGGACACTATTAAACTTGGCTAGCCACAGCTGAAACCACAGATTTATGGAATTGCTATTTTGGCAATTGAATTACACCCCAGAACAAAATCTATCCTTTGCCGGACAGATTTAAACTAGGCCTGCAACAGCTGGAACACCATATTCAGGGTATTGCTATTTTGGCAATTAAATTTCATCCCAGAAAAAAATATATCCTTTGCCGTACACTAATAAACTTGGCCAGCCACTGCTGGGACACCAGATTTACGGTATTGCTATTTTGGCAATTGAATTTAACCCCAGAAAAAATATATCCTTTGCCGTACACTATTAAACTTGGCCAGCCACTGCTGGAACACCAGATTTACGGTATTGCTATTTTGGCAATTGAATTTCACCCCAGAACAAAATATATCCTTTGCCGGACACTATTAAACTTGGCCAGCCACTGCTGGCACACCAGATTTACGGTATTGCTATTTTGGCAATTGAATTTCACCCCAGAACAAAAAATATCCTTTGCCGGACACTATTAAACTTGGCCAGCCACAGCTGAAACCACTGATTTCTGGTATTGCTATTTTGGCAATTGACTTTCACCCCAGAACAAAACATATCCTTTGCCGGACACTATTAAACTTGGACAGCCACTGCTGGCACACCAGATTTACGGTATTGCGATTTTGGCAATTGAATTTCACCCCAACAAAAAATATATCCTATAACCACACTATTAAACTTGGCCAGCCACTGCTGGTACACCAGATTTACTGGTATTGCGATTTTGGCAATTGAATTTCACCCCAGAAAAAATATATCCTTTGCCGTACACTATTAAACTTGGACAGCCACAGCTGAAACCACTGATTTATGGTATTGCTATTTTGGCAATTGAATTTCACCCCAGAACAAAATCTATCCTTGGCCGGACAGATTTAAAATAGGCCTAGCAACAGCTGGAACACCATATTCAGGGTATTGCTATTTTGGCAATTAAATTTCATCCCACAAAAAAATATATCCTTTGCCGTACACTAATAAACTTGGCCAGCCACTGCTGGGACACCAGATTTACGGTATTGCTATTTTGGCAATTTAATTTCACCCCAGAACAAAATATATCCTTTGCCGGACACTATTAAACTTGGCCAGCCACTGCTGGCACAAGATTTACGGTATTGCTATTTAGGCAATTGAATTTCACCCCAGAACAAAAATATCCTTTGCCGGACACTATTAAACTTGTCCAGTCACAGCTAAAACAACTAATTTATGGTATTGCTATTATGGCAATTAACTTTCACCCCAGAACAAAACATATCCTTTGCCCGACACTATTAAACTTGGCCAGCCACTGCTGGCACACCAGATTTACGGTATTGCTATTTTGGCAATTGAATTTCACCCCAGAACAAAATATATACTTTGCCGGACACTATTAAACTTGGCCAGCCACTGCTGGCACACCAGATTTACGGTATTGCTATTTTGGCAATTTAATTCCACCCCAGAAAAAATATATCCTTTGCCGTACACTATTAAACTTGGACAGCCACAGCTGAAACCACTGATTTATGGTATTGCTATTTTGGCAATTGAATTTCAACCCAGAACAAAATATATCCTTTGCAGGATACTACTAAACTTGGCCAACTACAACTGAAACCACTGATTTATGGTATTGCTATTTTGGCTATTGAATTTCACCCCAGAACATAATATATCCTTTGTTGGACACTAGTAAACTTGGCCAGCCACTGCTGGGACACTAGATTTACTGTATTTCTATTTTTACTCCTGATTTTCACCCCAGACAATAATATTTCCTTTGACAGACACTAGGAAATTGTCCAGTCACAGCTTGAACACCAGATTCAGGGTATTGCTATTTTGGTAATTGAATCTCATCCCAGAACAAAAGCTATCTTTTGACGGACACTATAAAACTTGTCCTGCCACAGCCGAAACCACTGATTTATGGTATTGCTATTTTGGCAATTGAATTTCACCCTAGAACAAAATCTATCCTTTGCCGGACAGATTTAAACTAGGCCTGCAACAGCTGGAACACCATATTCAGGGTATTGCTATTTTGGCAATTAAATTTCATCCCAGAAAAAAATATATCCTTTGCCGTACACTAATAAACTTGGCCAGCCACTGCTGGGACACCAGATTTACCTTATTGCTATTTTGGCAATTGAATTTCACCCCAGAACAAAATATATCCTTTGCCGGACACTATTAAACTTGGCCAGCCACTGCTGGGACACCAGATTTATGGTATTGCTATTTTGACAATTGAATTTCACCCCAGAAAAAATCTATCCTTTGCCGTACACTATTAAACTTGGCCAGCCACTGGTGGGACACCAGATTTACGGTATTGCAATTTTGGCAATTGAATTTCACCCCAGAACAAAATATATCCTTTGCCGGACACTATTAAACTTGGCCAGCCACAGCTGAAACCACTGATTTATGGTATTGCTATTTTGGCTATTGAATTTCACCCCAGAACAAAATATATCCTTTGTCGGACACTATTATACTTTGCTAGCCACCGCTGGGACACCAGATTTAGGGGATTGCTATTTAAGCAATTGAATTTCAACACAGAAAAAAATTTACCCTGTTACGGTCAGATTAAAACTAGGCCTGCAACAGCTGGAACACCAGATTCAGGGTATTGTTATTTTGGAAATTGAATTTCACCCCAGAACAAAATATATCCTTTGCCGGACACTATTAAACTTGGCTAGCCACAGCTGAAACCACTGATTTATGGAATTGCTATTTTGGCAATTGAATTACACCCCAGAACAAAATCTATCCTTTGCCGGACAGATTTAAACTAGGCCTGCAACAGCTGGAACACCATATTCAGGGTATTGCTATTTTGGCAATTAAATTTCATCCCAGAAAAAAATATATCCTTTGCCGTACACTAATAAACTTGGCCAGCCACTGCTGGGACACCAGATTTACGGTATTGCTATTTTGGCAATTGAATTTAACCCCAGAAAAAATATATCCTTTGCCGTACACTATTAAACTTGGCCAGCCACTGCTGGAACACCAGATTTACGGTATTGCTATTTTGGCAATTGAATTTCACCCCAGAACAAAATATATCCTTTGCCGGACACTATTAAACTTGGCCAGCCACTGCTGGCACACCAGATTTACGGTATTGCTATTTTGGCAATTGAATTTCACCCCAGAACAAAAAATATCCTTTGCCGGACACTATTAAACTTGGCCAGCCACAGCTGAAACCACTGATTTCTGGTATTGCTATTTTGGCAATTGACTTTCACCCCAGAACAAAACATATCCTTTGCCGGACACTATTAAACTTGGACAGCCACTGCTGGCACACCAGATTTACGGTATTGCGATTTTGGCAATTGAATTTCACCCCAACAAAAAATATATCCTATAACCGACACTATTAAACTTGGCCAGCCACTGCTGGTACACCAGATTTATGGTATTGCGATTTTGGCAATTGAATTTCACCCCAGAAAAAAATATATCCTTTGCCGTACACTATTAAACTTGGACAGCCACAGCTGAAACCACTGATTTATGGTATTGCTATTTTGGCAATTGAATTTCACCCCAGAACAAAATCTATCCTTGGCCGGACAGATTTAAAATAGGCCTACAACAGCTGGAACACCATATTCAGGGTATTGCTATTTTGGCAATTAAATTTCATCCCACAAAAAATATATCCTTTGCCGTACACTAATAAACTTGGCCAGCCACTGCTGGGACACCAGATTTACGGTATTGCTATTTTGGCAATTTAATTTCACCCCAGAACAAAATATATCCTTTGCCGGACACTATTAAACTTGGCCAGCCACTGCTGGCACAAGATTTACGGTATTGCTATTTAGGCAATTGAATTTCACCCCAGAACAAAAATATCCTTTGCCGGACACTATTAAACTTGTCCAGTCACAGCTAAAACAACTAATTTATGGTATTGCTATTATGGCAATTAACTTTCACCCCAGAACAAAACATATCCTTTGCCCGACACTATTAAACTTGGCCAGCCACTGCTGGCACACCAGATTTACGGTATTGCTATTTTGGCAATTGAATTTCACCCCAGAACAAAATATATACTTTGCCGGACACTATTAAACTTGGCCAGCCACTGCTGGCACACCAGATTTACGGTATTGCTATTTTGGCAATTTAATTCCACCCCAGAAAAAAATATATCCTTTGCCGTACACTATTAAACTTGGACAGCCACAGCTGAAACCACTGATTTATGGTATTGCTATTTTGGCAATTGAATTTCAACCCAGAACAAAATATATCCTTTGCAGGATACTACTAAACTTGGCCAACTACAACTGAAACCACTGATTTATGGTATTGCTATTTTGGCTATTGAATTTCACCCCAGAACATAATATATCCTTTGTTGGACACTAGTAAACTTGGCCAGCCACTGCTGGGACACTAGATTTACTGTATTTCTATTTTTACTCCTGATTTTCACCCCAGACAATAATATTTCCTTTGACAGACACTAGGGAAATTGTCCAGTCACAGCTTGAACACCAGATTCAGGGTATTGCTATTTTGGTAATTGAATCTCATCCCAGAACAAAAGCTATCTTTTGACGGACACTATAAAACTTGTCCTGCCACAGCAGAAACCACTGATTTATGGTATTGCTATTTTGGCAATTGAATTTCACCCTAGAACAAAATCTATCCTTTGCCGGACAGATTTAAACTAGGCCTGCAACAGCTGGAACACCATATTCAGGGTATTGCTATTTTGGCAATTAAATTTCATCCCAGAAAAAAATATATCCTTTGCCGTACACTAATAAACTTGGCCAGCCACTGCTGGGACACCAGATTTACCTTATTGCTATTTTGGCAATTGAATTTCACCCCAGAACAAAATATATCCTTTGCCGGACACTATTAAACTTGGCCAGCCACTGCTGGGACACCAGATTTATGGTATTGCTATTTTGACAATTGAATTTCACCCCAGAAAAAATCTATCCTTTGCCGTACACTATTAAACTTGGCCAGCCACTGGTGGGACACCAGATTTACGGTATTGCAATTTTGGCAATTGAATTTCACCCCAGAACAAAATATATCCTTTGCCGGACACTATTAAACTTGGCCAGCCACAGCTGAAACCACTGATTTATGGTATTGCTATTTTGGCTATTGAATTTCACCCCAGAACAAAATATATCCTTTGTCGGACACTATTATACTTTGCTAGCCACCGCTGGGACACCAGATTTAGGGGATTGCTATTTAAGCAATTGAATTTCAACACAGAAAAAAATTTACCCTGTTACGGTCAGATTAAAACTAGGCCTGCAACAGCTGGAACACCAGATTCAGGGTATTGTTATTTTGGAAATTGAATTTCACCCCAGAACAAAATATATCCTTTGCCGGACACTATTAAACTTGGCTAGCCACAGCTGAAACCACTGATTTATGGAATTGCTATTTTGGCAATTGAATTTCACCCCAGAACAAAATCTATCCTTTGCCGGACAGATTTAAACTAGGCCTGCAACAGCTGGAACACCATATTCAGGGTATTGCTATTTTGGCAATTAAATTTCATCCCAGAAAAAAATATATCCTTTGCCGTACACTAATAAACTTGGCCAGCCACTGCTGGGACACCAGATTTACGGTATTGCTATTTTGGCAATTGAATTTAACCCCAGAAAAAATATATCCTTTGCCGTACACTATTAAACTTGGCCAGCCACTGCTGGAACACCAGATTTACGGTATTGCTATTTTGGCAATTGAATTTCACCCCAGAACAAAATATATCCTTTGCCGGACACTATTAAACTTGGCCAGCCACTGCTGGCACACCAGATTTACGGTATTGCTATTTTGGCAATTGAATTTCACCCCAGAACAAAATATATCCTTTGCCGGACACTATTAAACTTGGCCAGCCACAGCTGAAACCACTGATTTCTGGTATTGCTATTTTGGCAATTGACTTTCACCCCAGAACAAAACATATCCTTTGCCGGACACTATTAAACTTGGACAGCCACTGCTGGCACACCAGATTTACGGTATTGCGATTTTGGCAATTGAATTTCACCCCAACAAAAAATATATCCTATAACCACACTATTAAACTTGGCCAGCCACTGCTGGTACACCTGATTTATGGTATTGCGATTTTGGCAATTGAATTTCACCCCAGAAAAAATATATCCTTTGCCGTACACTATTAAACTTGGACAGCCACAGCTGAAACCACTGATTTATGGTATTGCTATTTTGGCAATTGAATTTCACCCCAGAACAAAATATATCCTTTGCCGGACACTATTTAAACTTGGCCTAGCCACAGCTGGAACACCACTGATTTATGGTATTGCTATTTTGGCAATTGAATTTCACCCCAGAACAAAATATATCCTTTGCCGGACACATATTAAACTTGGCCTGCCACAGCTGGAACACCATGATTCACGGTATTGCTATTTTGGCAATTAAATTTCACCCCAGAACAAAATATATCCTTTGCCGTACACTATTAAACTTGGCCAGCCACTGCTGGGACACCAGATTTACGGTATTGCTATTTTGGCAATTGAATTTCACCCCAGAACAAAAATATCCTTTGCCGGACACTATTAAACTTGGCCAGCCACAGCTGAAACCACTGATTTATGGTATTGCTATTTTGGCAATTGACTTTCACCCAAGAACAAAACATATCCTTTGCCGGACACTATTAAACTTGGCCAGCCACTGCTGGCACACCAGATTTACGGTATTGCTATTTTGGCAATTGAATTTCACCCCAGAAAAAATATATCCTATGACCGACACTATTAAACTTGGCCAGCCACTGCTGGTACACCAGATTTACGGTATTGCTATTTTGGCAATTGAATTTCACCCCAGAAAAAATATATCCTTTGCCGTACACTATTAAACTTGGACAGCCACAGCTGAAACCACTGATTTATGGTATTGCTATTTTGGCAATTGAATTTCACCCCAGAACAAAATATATCCTTTGCAGGACACTATTAAACTTGGCCAGCTACAACTGAAACCACTGATTTATGGTATTGCTATTTTGGCTATTGAATTTCACCCCAGAACAAAATATATCCTTTGTCGGACACTAGTAAACTTGGCCAGCCACTGCTGGGACACCAGATTTACTGTATTTCTATTTTTGCTCCTGACTTTCACCCCAGAAAATAATATTTCCTTTGACAGACACTAGGAAATTGTCCAGTCACAGCTTGAACACCAGATTCAGGGTATTGCTATTTTGGTAATTGAATCTCACCCCAGAACAAAAGCTATCCTTTGACGGACACTATAAAACTTGTCCTGCCACAGCAGAAACCACTGATTTATGGTATTGCTATTTTGGCAATTGAATTTCACCCCAGAACAAAATCTATCCTTTGATGGACAGCTATTAAACTTGGCCAGTCACAGCTGGAACACTAGATTCAGGGTATTGCTATTTTGGAAAATTCAATTTCACCACAGAAAAAAATATACTCCTTTACAGACAGATTTAAACTAGGCCTGCAACAGCTGTTACACCAGATTCAGGGTATCACTATTTTGGCAATTGAATTTCACCCCAGAACAAAATATATCCTTTGCCAGACACTATTAAACTTGGCCAGCCACAGCTGAAACCACTGATTTATGGTATTGCTATTTTGGCAATTGAATTTCACCCCAGATCAAAATATATCCTTTGCCGGACACTATTAAACTTGTCCAGCCACTGCTGGGACACCAGATTTACGGTATTGCTATTTTGGCAATTGAATTTCACCCCAGAAATAAATATATCCTTTGCCGTACACTATTAAACTTGGCCAGCCACAGCAGAAACCACTGATTTTTGGTATTGCTATTTTGGCAATTGAATTTCACCCCAGAACAAAATATATCCTTTGCCGGACACTATTAAACTTGGCCAGCCACTGCTGGCACACCAGATTTACGGTATTGCTATTTTGGCAATTTAATTTCACCCCAGAAAAAATATATCCTTTGCCGTACACTATTAAACTTGGACAGCCACAGCTGAAACCACTGATTTATGGTATTGCTATTTTGGCAATTGAATTTCACCCTAGAGCAAAATATATCCTTTGCAGGACACTATTAAACTTGGCCAGCCACAGCTGAAACCACTGATTTATGGTATTGCTATTTTGGCAATTGACTTTCACCCAAGAACAAAACATATCCTTTGCCGGACACTATTAAACTTGGACAGCCACTGCTGGCAAACCAGATTTACGGTATTGCTAATTTGGCAATTGAATTTCACCCCAGAAAAAATATATCCTATGACCGACACTTTTAAACTTGGCCAGCCACTGCTGGTACACCAGATTTACGGTATTGCGATTTTGGCAATTGAATTTCACCCCAGAAAAAATATATCCTTTGCCGTACACTATTAAACTTGGACAGCCACAGCTGAAACCACTGATTTATGGTATTGCTATTTTGGCAATTGAATTTCACCCCAGAACAAAATATATCCTTTGTAGGACACTATTTAACTTGGCCAGCTACAATTGAAACCACTGATTTATGGTATTGCTATTTTGTCAATTGAATTTCACCCCAGAACAAAATCTATCCTTTGCCGCACAGATTTAAACTAGGCCTGCAACAGCTGGAACATCATATTCAGGGTATTGCTATTTTGGCAATTAAATTTCATCCCAGAAAAAAATATATCCTTTGCCTTACACTAATAAACTTGGTCAGCCACTGCTGGGACACCAGATTTACGGTATTGCTATTTTGGCAATTGACTTTAACCCCAGAAAAAATATATCCTTTGCCGTACACTAGTAAACTTGGCCAGCCACTGCTGGGACACCAGATTTATGGTATTGCTATTTTGGCAATTGAATTTCACCCCATAACAAAATATATCTTTTGCCGGACACTATTTAACTTGGCCAGCCACTGCTGGCACACCAGATTTACGGTATTGCTATTTTTGCAATTGAATTTCACCCCAGAACAAAAATATCCTTTGCCGGACACTATTAAACTTGGCCAGCCACAGCTGAAACCACTGATTTATGGTATTGCTATTTTGGCAATTGACTTTCACCCAAGAACAAAACATATCCTTTGCCGGACACTATTAAACTTTGACAGCCACTGCTGGCAAACCAGATTTACGGTATTGCTATTTTGGCAATTGAATTTCACCCCAGAAAAAAATATATCCTATGACCGACACTTTTAAACTTGGCCAGCCACTGCTGGTACACCAGATTTACGGTATTGCGATTTTGGCAATTGAATTTCACCCCAGAAAAAAATATATCCTTTGCCGTACACTATTAAACTTGGACAGCCACAGCTGAAACCACTGATTTATGGTATTGCTATTTTGGCAATTGAATTTCAGCCCAGAACAAAATATATCCTTTGTAGGACACTATTTAACTTGGCCAGCTACAGCTGAAACCACTGATTTATGGTATTGCTATTTTGGCTATTGAATTTCACCCCAGAACAAAATATATCCTTTGTCGGACACTAGTAAACTTGGCCAGCCACGGCTGTTACACCAATTTTACTGTATTTCTATTTTGCTCCTGACTTTCACCCCAGAAAATAATATTTCCTTTGACAGACACTAGGGAAATTGTCCAGTCACAGCTTGAACACCAGATTCAGGGTATTGCTATTTTGGTAATTGAATCTCACCCCAGAACAAAAGCTATCCTTTGACAGACACTATAAAACTTGTCCTGCCACAGCAGAAACCACTGATTTATGGTATTACTATTTTGGCATTTGAATTTCACTCCAGAACAAAATATATCCTTTGCCAGACACTATTAAACTTGGCCAGCCACAGCTGAAACCACTGATTTATGGTATTGCTATTTTGGCAATTGAATTTCACCCCAGATCAAAATATATCCTTTGCCGGACATTATTAAACTTGTCCAGCCACTGCTGGGACACCAGATTTACGGTATTGCTATTTTGGCAATTGAATTTCACCCCAGAAATAAATATATCCTTTGCCCGTACACTATTAACCTTGGCCAGCCACAGCTGAAACCACTGATTTATGGTATTGCTATTTTGGCAATTGAATTTCACCCCAGAACAAAATATATACTTTGCCGGACACTATTAAACTTGGCCAGCCACTGCTGGCACACCAGATTTACGGTATTGCTATTTTGGCAATTTAATTCCACCCCAGAAAAAAATATATCCTTTGCCGTACACTATTAAACTTGGACAGCCACAGCTGAAACCACTGATTTATGGTATTGCTATTTTGGCAATTGAATTTCAACCCAGAACAAAATATATCCTTTGCAGGATACTACTAAACTTGGCCAACTACAACTGAAACCACTGATTTATGGTATTGCTATTTTGGCTATTGAATTTCACCCCAGAACATAATATATCCTTTGTTGGACACTAGTAAACTTGGCCAGCCACTGCTGGGACACTAGATTTACTGTATTTCTATTTTTACTACTGATTTTCACCTCAGACAATAATATTTCCTTTGACAGACACTAGGGAAATTGTCCAGTCACAGCTTGAACACCAGATTCAGGGTATTGCTATTTTGGTAATTGAATCTCATCCCAGAACAAAAGCTATCCTTTGACGGACACTATAAAACTTGTCCTGCCACAGCAGAAACCACTGATTTATGGTATTGCTATTTTGGCAATTGAATTTCACCCCAGAACAAAATCTATCCTTTGCCGGACAGATTTAAACTAGGCCTGCAACAGCTGGAACACCATATTCAGGGTATTGCTATTTTGGCAATTAAATTTCATCCCAGAAAAAAATATATCCTTTGCCGTACACTAATAAACTTGGCCAGCCACTGCTGGGACACCAGATTTACCTTATTGCTATTTTGGCAATTGAATTTCACCCCAGAACAAAATATATCCTTTGCCGGACACTATTAAACTTGGCCAGCCACTGCTGGGACACCAGATTTATGGTATTGCTATTTTGACAATTGAATTTCACCCCAGAAAAAATCTATCCTTTGCCGTACACTATTAAACTTGGCCAGCCACTGGTGGGACACCAGATTTATGGTATTGCAATTTTGGCAATTGAATTTCACCCCAGAACAAAATATATCCTTTGCCGGACACTATTAAACTTGGCCAGCCACAGCTGAAACCACTGATTTATGGTATTGCTATTTTGGCTATTGAATTTCACCCCAGAACAAAATATATCCTTTGTCGGACACTATTATACTTTGCTAGCCACCGCTGGGACACCAGATTTAGGGGATTGTTATTTAAGCAATTGAATTTCAACACAGAAAAAAATTTACCCTGTTACGGTCAGATTTAAACTAGGCCTGCAACAGCTGGAACACCAGATTCAGGGTATTGTTATTTTGGAAATTGAATTTCACCCCAGAACAAAATATATCCTTTGCCGGACACTATTAAACTTGGCTAGCCACAGCTGAAACCACTGATTTATGGAATTGCTATTTTGGCAATTGAATTTCACCCCAGAACAAAATCTATCCTTTGCCGGACAGATTTAAACTAGGCCTGCAACAGCTGGAACACCATATTCAGGGTATTGCTATTTTGGCAATTAAATTTCATCCCAGAAAAAAATATATCCTTTGCCGTACACTAATAAACTTGGCCAGCCACTGCTGGGACACCAGATTTACGGTATTGCTATTTTGGCAATTGAATTTAACCCCAGAACAAAAAATATCCTTTGCCGGACACTATTAAACTTGGCCAGCCACAGCTGAAACCACTGATTTATGGTATTGCTATTTTGGCAATTGACTTTCACCCAAGAACAAAACATATCCTTTGCCGGACACTATTAAACTTGGACAGCCACTGCTGGCACACCAGATTTACGGTATTGCTATTTTGGCAATTGAATTTCACCCCAGAAAAAATATATCCTATGACCGACACTTTTAAACTTGGCCAGCCACTGCTGGTACACCAGATTTACGGTATTGCGATTTTGGCAATTGAATTTCACCCCAGAAAAAATATATCCTTTGCCGTACACTATTAAACTTGGACAGCCACAGCTGAAACCACTGATTTATGGTATTGCTATTTTGGCAATTGAATTTCACCCCAGAACAAAATATATCCTTTGTAGGACACTATTTAACTTGGCCAGCTACAATTGAAACCACTGATTTATGGTATTGCTATTTTGGCTATTGAATTTCACCCCAGAACAAAATATATCCTTTGTCGGACACTAGTAAACTTGGCCAGCCACGGCTGGGACACCAATTTTACTGTATTTCTATTTTTGCTCCTGACTTTCACCCCAGAAAATAATATTTCCTTTGACAGACACTAGGGAAATTGTCCAGTCACAGCTTGAACACCAGATTCAGGGTATTGCTATTTTGGTAATTGAATCTCACCCCAGAACAAAAGCTATCCTTTGACAGACACTATAAAACTTGTCCTGCCACAGCAGAAACCACTGATTTATGGTATTGCTATTTTGGCAATTAAATTTCACCCCAGAACAAAATCTATCCTTTGATGGATACTATTAAACTTGTCCAGTCACAGCTGGAACACTAGATTCAGGGTATTGCTATTTTGGAAAATTCAATTTCACCACAGAAAAAAATATACTCTTTTACAGACAGATTTAAACTAGGCCTGCAACAGCTTTTACACCGGATTCAGGGTATCACTATTTTGGCATTTGAATTTCACTCCAGAACAAAATATATCCTTTGCCAGACACTATTAACTTGGCCAGCCACAGCTGAAACCACTGATTTATGGTATTGCTATTTTGGCAATTGAATTTCACCCCAGATCAAAATATATCCTTTGCCGGACACTATTAAACTTGTCCAGCCACTGCTGGGACACCAGATTTACGGTATTGCTATTTTGGCAATTGAATTTCACCCCAGAAATAAATATATCCTTTGCCGTACACTATTAACCTTGGCCAGCCACAGCAGAAACCACTGATTTTTGGTATTGCTATTTTGGCAATTGAATTTCACCCCAGAACAAAATATATACTTTGCCGGACACTATTAAACTTGGCCAACCACTGCTGGCACACCAGATTTACGGTATTGCTATTTTGGCAATTTAATTTCACCCCAGAAAAAATATATCCTTTGCCGTACACTATTAAACTTGGACAGCCACAGCTGAAACCACTGATTTATGGTATTGCTATTTTGGCAATTGAATTTCACCCTAGAGCAAAATATATCCTTTGCAGGACACTATTAAACTTGGCCAGCCACAGCTGAAACCACTGATTTATGGTATTGCTATTTTGGCAATTGACTTTCACCCAAGAACAAAACATATCCTTTGCCGGACACTATTAAACTTGGACAGCCACTGCTGGCAAACCAGATTTACGGTATTGCTAATTTGGCAATTGAATTTCACCCCAGAAAAAATATATCCTATGACCGACACTTTTAAACTTGGCCAGCCACTGCTGGTACACCAGATTTACGGTATTGCGATTTTGGCAATTGAATTTCACCCCAGAAAAAAATATATCCTTTGCCGTACACTATTAAACTTGGACAGCCACAGCTGAAACCACTGATTTATGGTATTGCTATTTTGGCAATTGAATTTCACCCCAGAACAAAATATATCCTTTGTAGGACACTATTTAACTTGGCCAGCTACAATTGAAACCACTGATTTATGGTATTGCTATTTTGTCAATTGAATTTCACCCCAGAACAAAATCTATCCTTTGCCGCACAGATTTAAACTAGGCCTGCAACAGCTGGAACATCATATTCAGGGTATTGCTATTTTGGCAATTAAATTTCATCCCAGAAAAAAATATATCCTTTGCCTTACACTAATAAACTTGGTCAGCCACTGCTGGGACACCAGATTTACGGTATTGCTATTTTGGCAATTGACTTTAACCCCAGAAAAAATATATCCTTTGCCGTACACTAGTAAACTTGGCCAGCCACTGCTGGGACACCAGATTTATGGTATTGCTATTTTGGCAATTGAATTTCACCCCATAACAAAATATATCTTTTGCCGGACACTATTTAACTTGGCCAGCCACTGCTGGCACACCAGATTTACGGTATTGCTATTTTTGCAATTGAATTTCACCCCAGAACAAAAATATCCTTTGCCGGACACTATTAAACTTGGCCAGCCACAGCTGAAACCACTGATTTATGGTATTGCTATTTTGGCAATTGACTTTCACCCAAGAACAAAACATATCCTTTGCCGGACACTATTAAACTTTGACAGCCACTGCTGGCAAACCAGATTTACGGTATTGCTATTTTGGCAATTGAATTTCACCCCAGAAAAAATATATCCTATGACCGACACTTTTAAACTTGGCCAGCCACTGCTGGTACACCAGATTTACGGTATTGCGATTTTGGCAATTGAATTTCACCCCAGAAAAAAATATATCCTTTGCCGTACACTATTAAACTTGGACAGCCACAGCTGAAACCACTGATTTATGGTATTGCTATTTTGGCAATTGAATTTCAGCCCAGAACAAAATATATCCTTTGTAGGACACTATTTAACTTGGCCAGCTACAATTGAAACCACTGATTTATGGTATTGCTATTTTGGCTATTGAATTTCACCCCAGAACAAAATATATCCTTTGTCGGACACTAGTAAACTTGGCCAGCCACGGCTGTTACACCAATTTTACTGTATTTCTATTTTTGCTCCTGACTTTCACCCCAGAAAATAATATTTCCTTTGACAGACACTAGGAAATTGTCCAGTCACAGCTTGAACACCAGATTCAGGGTATTGCTATTTTGGTAATTGAATCTCACCCCAGAACAAAAGCTATCCTTTGACAGACACTATAAAACTTGTCCTGCCACAGCAGAAACCACTGATTTATGGTATTACTATTTTGGCATTTGAATTTCACTCCAGAACAAAATATATCCTTTGCCAGACACTATTAAACTTGGCCAGCCACAGCTGAAACCACTGATTTATGGTATTGCTATTTTGGCAATTGAATTTCACCCCAGATCAAAATATATCCTTTGCCGGACATTATTAAACTTGTCCAGCCACTGCTGGGACACCAGATTTACGGTATTGCTATTTTGGCAATTGAATTTCACCCCAGAAATAAATATATCCTTTGCCGTACACTATTAACCTTGGCCAGCCACAGCAGAAACCACTGATTTTTGGTATTGCTATTTTGGCAATTGAATTTCACCCCAGAACAAAATATATACTTTGCCGGACACTATTAAACTTGGCCAACCACTGCTGGCACACCAGATTTACGGTATTGCTATTTTGGCAATTTAATTTCACCCCAGAAAAAAATATATCCTTTGCCGTACACTATTAAACTTGGACAGCCACAGCTGAAACCACTGATTTATGGTATTGCTATTTTGGCAATTGAATTTCACCCTAGAACAAAATATATCCTTTGCAGGACTCTATTAAACTTGGCCAGCTACAACTGAAACCACTGATTTATGGTATTGCTATTTTGGCTATTGAATTTCACCCCAGAACAAAATATATCCTTTGTCGGACACTAGTAAACTTGGCCAGCCACTGCTGGGATACCAGATTTACTGTATTTCTATTTTTGCTCCTTACTTTCACCCCAGAAAATAATATTTCCTTTGACAGACACTAGGGAAATTGTCCAGTCACAGCTTGAACACCAGATTCAGGGTATTGCTATTTTGGTAATTGAATCTCACCCCAGAACAAAAGCTATGCTTTGACGGACACTATAAAACTTGTCCTGCCACAGCAGAAACCACTGATTTATGGTATTGCTATTTTGGCAATTAAATTTCACCCCAGAACAAAATCTATCCTTTGACGGATAATATTAAACTTTTCTAGTCACAGCTGGAACACTAGATTCAGGGTATTGCTATTTTGGAAATTCTATTTCACCCCAGAAAAAAATATACTCTTTTACAGACAGATTTAACCTCTTGCCGCCACGCTAACGCTGATGGGCGTCAGCGCGGCGGCTCTCTCAGGTCTCAGTCACGCCTATCGGCGTCATCTCGTGAGACTTGAGATTTCACATGAACGCGCGCGCGTCGTGCGCGCGCGTTCATGTGATCGGTGCCGGGACAACTGAAACTACAGCCTGCCAGCGCTGATCATGCGCTGGCAGGCTGTAGATGCGGAAAAAAACGCATTTAAATCGCATATCAGACGCTGTTTTTTAAACAGCGTCTGATATGCCTGCTGTCTGCTCGTCTGGTGGTCCCTTTGTTTGGGACCACCAGAGGAAACATAGGAAAAGTGCACCAATCACTACACACACACCCCCACCCCCATCACTGATTAACCCCTGATCACCCATGTCACCCCCTGATAACCCCCTGTCACCCCCTGTCACTAATCACCCCCCTACAGGCTCATTCAGACATCCGTATGTGTTTTGCGGATCCATGGATCTGCGGATCCATGGATCTGCGGATCCGCAGAATACGGACACCGGCAATGCGCTTTCCGCATTTTGCAGATCCGCACAGAACTATATAGAAAATGCTTTTTCTTGTCCGCAATTGCGGACAAGAATAGGACATGTTCTATATTTTTGCGGAACGGAAGTGCAGACCCGGAAGCGCGGATCCGTAATTCCGATCCGAGCGGGACAAAGTCTGTCCCCATAGAAATGAATGGGTCCGCAATTCCGTTCTGCAAACAAAATTTCGGACGTGTGAATGGGGCATAAGGGTCCCGTTATCACCGTCAGTTAGTTAGCTACTTGTTAGGTAGCTAGCGCCCAGCCCACCGCACCGCAGTCACTGATTTTGGCAGAGATTTTTTCATCCACATTGATCGATGCGAATGAAAAAATCTGTGCCGTTCACAGAAAAATCTCATTTCCCGTGTGCTCAATATACAGAGAATCGCAGAAACTCCTAATGCTGGCCATACGTGTAATGATTGCGGAGACCCCTAAAATGCCAGGGCAGTATAAATACCCCACATGTGACCCCATTTTAGAAAGAAGACACCCCAAGGTATTCCGTGAGGGGTATGGTGAGTTCATGTAAAATTTTATTTTTTGTCACAAGTTAGTGGAATATGAGACTTTGTAAAAAAAAATATATATATATATCAATTTCCGCTAACTTGTGTCAAAATTTTTTTTTTTATGTGAACTCGCCATGCCCCTCACAGAATACCTTGGGGTGTCTTCTTTCCAAAATGGGGTCACATGTGGGGTATTTATACTGCCCTGGCATTTTAGGGGTCCTAAAGCGTGAGAATCCAAATACGTAAAAATGGCCTGTGAAATCCTAAAGGTACTCATTGGTTTTAGGGCCCCTTTGGGCATCTTGGCTGCAAAAAAGTGTCACACATGTGGTATCGCCGAACTCAGGAGAAGTAGGGCAATGTGTTTTGGGGTGTATTTTTATATATACCCATGCTGCGTGTGAGAAATATCTCTGTAAATGACAACTTTTTAAATTTTTTTATTCAAAGTTGGCAATTTACAGAGATAATTCTCTCACCCAGCATGGGTTTATGTATTTTGGAAAGAAGACACCCCAAGGTATTCGCTGAGGGGCATAGTGAGTCCATGAAAAATTAAACTTTTTGTCAAAAGTTAGCGGAAAGGGAGACTTTGTGAGAAAAAACAATAAAAAATCAATTTCCACTAACTTGTGCCCAAAAATTTTTTTTCTATGAACTCGCCATGCCCCTCATGGAATACCTTGGGGTGTCTTCTTTCCAAAATGGGGTCACATGTGGGGTATTTATACTGCCCTGGCATTTTAGGGGCCCTAAAGCATGAGAAGAAAAATGCGTAAAATGCTCTCCTAAAAGGTACTCATGGGAATTTGGGCCCCTTTGCGCATCTTGGCTGCAAAAAAGTGTCACTCATGTGGTATCGCCGTACTCAGGAGAAGTAGGGCAATGTGTTTTGGGGTGTATTTTTACATATACCCATGTTGGGTGAGAGAAATGTCTCTGTAAACTGACAACTTTGTATAAAAAAATTTAAAAAGTTGTCGTTTACAGCGATATTTCTCACACACAGTATGGGTATATGTAAAACTACACCCCAAAACACATTGCCCTACTTCTCCTGAGTACGGCGATACCACATGAGTGACACTTTTTTGCAGCCAAGATGCGCAAAGGGGCCCTAAAACCAATGAGTACCTTTAGGATTTCACAAGGCATTTTTACGCATTTGGATTCTCACGCTTTAGGTTCCCTAAAATGCCAGATGAGTATAAATACCCCACATGTGACCCCATTTTGGAAAGAAGACACCCCAAGGTATTCCGTGAGGGGCATGGCGAGTTCACAGAATATTTTTTTTTTGGCACAAGTAAGCGGAAAATGAGATATATATATTTTTTTATTTAGTTTTTTACAAAGTCTCATATTCCACTAACTTGTGACAAAAAATAAAATTTTACATGAACTCACCATACCCCTCACGGAATACCTTGGGTGTCTTCTTTCCAAAATGGGGTCACATGTGGGTATTTATAC
The DNA here is from genome assembly GCA_033119425.1 of Bufotes viridis. NCBI lineage: Eukaryota > Metazoa > Chordata > Amphibia > Anura > Bufonidae > Bufotes > Bufotes viridis. Next base: position 538,452,603 of record CM065589.1, on the reverse strand, counting down.
TGCCCTGGCATTTTAGGGGCCCCTAAAGCGTGAGAAGAAGTCTGGAATCCAAATGCGTAAAAATGCCCTATGAAATCTTTAAGGTACTCATTGGTTTAGGGCCTTATGCACTTCAGGCTGCAAAAGTGTCACACATGTGGTATCGCCGTACTCAGGAGAAGTAGGGAAATGTGTTTTGCGGTGTATTTTTATATATACCCCTGCTGGGTGTGAGAAATATCTCTGTAAACGACAATTTTTAAAAATTTTTATACAAAGTTGTCAGTTTACAGAGATATTTCTCTCACTCAACATGGGTATATGTAAAAATACACCCCAAAACACATTTCCTTACTTCTCCTGAGTACGGCGATACCACATGAGTGCCACTTTTTTGCAGACTGGGTGCGCAAAGGGGCCCAAATTCCAACGAGTACCTTTAGCTTTTACATGGCTGCTCACAATTTAGCCCCGCCCAAAATGCCAGAACAGTAAACATACACCACAAATGACCCCATTTCGGAAAGTAGATACCCCAAGGTATTCACTGAGGGGCATAATGAGCCCGTATGAGATTTTTTTTTTTTTGCCAGAAGTTAGCAGAAATGGAAACTTTATTATTATTTTTTTTTTCCTCAGAAAGTGTCATTTTCCGCTAACTTGTGAAAAAAAATGAAATGATACATGAACTCACCATGCCCCTCCGCGAATACTTTGGGGTGTCTTCTTTCTAAAATGGTGTGATTTGGGGGGTATTTATATTTTCCTGACATTCTAGCACCTGAAGAAACATGACAGGTGCTCAGAAAGTCAGAGCTGCTTCAAAATGCCGAAATTCACTTTTTTGCACCATAGTTTGTAAACGCTATAACTTTTACCCAAACCAATAAATATACACTTATTGGACTTTTTTTATCAAAGACATGTAGAACAATACATTTAGAGAAAAATTTATATAGAAATGTAGTTTTTTAAAAAAAAATTTACAACAGAAAGTGAAAAATGTCATTTTTTTGCAAAAATGTCGTTAAATTTTTATTAATAGCAAAAAAAGTAAAAATGTCAGCAACAATGAAATACCACCAAATGAAAGCTCTATTAGTGAGAAGAAAAGGAGGTAAAATTAATTTGGGTGGTAAGTTGTATGACCGAGCAATAAACGGTGAAAGTAGTGAAGTGCGGATTTGTAAAAAAGGGCCTGGTCACTAGGGGGGTATAAACCTGTGGTCTTCAAGTGGTTAAACTAGGCCTGCAACAGCTTTTACACCAGATTCAGGGTATTACTATTTTGGCATTTGAATTTCACTCCAGAACAAAATATATCCTTTGCCGGACACTATTAAACTTGGCCAGCCACAGCTGATACCACTGATTTATGGTATTGCTATTTTGGCAATTGAATTTCACCCCAGAACAAAATATATCCTTTGCCGGACACCAATAAACTTGGCCAGCCACTGCTGGCACACCAGATTTACGGTATTGCTATTTTGGCAATTTAATTTCACCCCAGAAAAAAATATATCCTTTGCCGTACACTATTAAACTTGGCTAGCCACCGCTGGAACACCAGATTTAGGGGATTTCTATTTTGGCAATTGAATTTAACCCCTTAATAAAATATAGAAATGTCTATCCTGAGTTTCTAGGGGTGACAATAAGCACAGCCAAGCCCCTGATTTGGAATATAGCGAAAAAAAACTTAGTATTGATGGATTGATGGACTTGGTGGCAGCTTGTGCTAGTGCACCACAAGTCACAAAATGGGCACCGATCACCCCAGATAAAAGTGACAGAAAAACACTCTGTGCGGCCTAAAAACCAGTGAGCAATTAACTAGCAGAAGTTGAATGATTCACAGCTGTAGATCGATCACTTCGTTAGGTGCTTTTGCTGACTTTTACCTGCCTAATCGCGCCCTCACAGAAGCTGAGTCCTCTCCCTACACTAATCAGAGCAGTGTGACGTGCTGCGCTAAGTGACTCCAGCTTAACCCCTTTGGGACACATGACGTACCGGTAAGGCATGTTTCCCGAGTCCTTAAGGACACATGACGTACCGGTACGTCATGAGTTGTTCCGATCACTGCTGCTCAGCTGGCAGTGATCGGAACAAGGTACCTGCTGAAATCATTCAGCAGGTACCTTGTTACAATGCCCAGGGGGGTCCTGTGACCCCCATATGGCGATCGCTGCAAACCGCAGGTCAATTCAGACCTGCGGTTTGCAGCGCTTCGTGCGATCTCTGATCCCCGCGGTCTATGACCGCGGGGATCAGAGAGCTAATGCCCCCAAACTGGTTTTTAACCCCCTGCAGCCCCCAATCATATTGTGGCTGCGGGGTGCAGGGGGTTGCGGCGGCGCGAGGCGGGCGGGAGGCGGGCAGTGCGGCGGGTTGGATCGCGATTGTGATCCCCCGCCCGCCTCCCCTGTAATCTATCCCTAGTGTCTAGTGGTTCTATCAGAGTGTCAGCACATTGCTGACACTCTGATAGAAACGGCTGGCATCTGTGCTGCAGATGCCAGCCGCTTAACTCTTCTGCACCGCGGTCCGTACGGACCGCGGTATGGAAGGGTTAACAGGGAGGGAGCGCTCCCTCCCTCTCCCATCGAGGGGCTGCTGTGCCTTTGCAGCCCCCAACAGGATGGGATCGAAGAGGGAGGGTGCTCCACTCCTCCTATTCATCACCCCTGCCCAGTTATGGCAGGGGGTGATGGTTGCCATGGAGACAGGACGCTTTCAGAAGCGCCCTGCTCTCCATGGTGCTGAAAGTCTGAATAGACCTGCTAAAGGTCTATTCAGACTTTCTAAAGTACAAAATACAGTACAGTGCACTATATAGTGTACTGTACTGTATTATACAGACACCAGATCCACTGGATCTTTCAGAACCAAGTGGGTCTGGGTCAAAAAAAATGTAAAAAGTGAAAATGAAAAAACACATAACACTGAATAAAAATTAAAAAAAAAATACACTACACATATTAGGTATCGCCGCGTCCGTAAAAACCTGCTCTATAAAAATATCACATGACTGAACTCCTCAGGTGAACGCCATAAAAAAAACCCAAAAATGGTGTAAATAAGCCATTTTTGGCACATTACATCACTAAAAGTGTAATACAAAGCGATCAAAAAGGCGTTTGCCTCCCAAAATAGTACCAATCAAACCGCCATCTCATCCCGCAAAAACGAGCCCCTACCTAAAACAATTGGCCAAAAATAAAAAACTATGCCTCTCAGACTAAAACATGATTTTTTTGTTTCAAAAATGCTTTTAGTGTTAAATGTAAAAAAATTAAAAAGTAGACATATTTGGTATCTACACGTCCGTAAGAATCTGCTCTATAAAAATATCACATGACCTAACCCCTCAAGTAAACACTGTAAAAAAATAATAAAAACTTTGTCAAAAGCCATTTTTTGCCACCTTACATCACAAAAAGTGTAATAACAAGCGATCAAAAAGTCATATGACCCCCCAAATAGTGCCAATATAACCGTCACCTCATCCCGCAAAAATGATACCCAACCTGAGACAATTGCCTAAAAACTGAAAAATATATGGCTCTCAGACTATGGAGATACTAAAACATGTTTTTTTTTCATTCAAAAAGGATATTATTGTGTAAAACCAAAATAAATAAAAAAAAGGTATACATATTTTGTATCGGCGCGTCCATAAGGACCTGCTCTATAAAAATATAACATGACCTAACCCCTCAGATGAACGCCATAAACATAAAAAATAAAAACATTGTCAAACAAGCCATTTTTTTGTCACCTTTGTCACAAAAAGTGGAATAGTAAGCGATCAAAAAGTCATATGCACCCCAAGATGGTGCCAATCAAACCGCCATCTCGTCCCGCAAAAAATGAGCCCCTACATAGGACAATCGCCCAAAAAAATATATAAATGGCTCTCAAACTATGGAGACACTAAAACATGATTTTTTTTTGTTTTAAAAAATTATATTATTGTGTAAAACTTATATAAATAAATAAAAAGTATACATATTATGTATCGCGCGTCCGTCACAACCTGATCTATATAAATAACACATGACCTAACCCCTCAGCTGAACACAGCAAAAAAAAAAAAAAATACGGTGTCAAAAGCCATTTTTGTCACCTTACATCACAAAAAGTGTCATAGCAAGCGACCAAAATGTCATATGCACCCCAAGATGGTGCCAATCAAACCGCCATCTCATCCCGCAAAAAATGAGCCCCTACATAACACAGTCGCCCAAAAAATAAAAATAAAACTATGGCTTTCAGAATGTGGAGACACTAAAAAAATTATTTTCAAAAAGGCTTTATTATGTAAAACTGAAACAAAAACCCCAAAAAGTAGTCATATTTGGTATTGTCGCGTCCGTAACAACCTGCTCTATAGAAATAGCACACAATCTAACCTGTCAGTTCAACTATGTAAATAACAAAAATAAAAACAGTCCCAAAACAGCTATTTTTTTGCAAATTTTCCATTTTAATCCATTTTTGCAGTAACAAAGCAAGGGTTAACAGCCAAGCAAAACTCAATATTTATTGCCCTGATTCTCTTGTTTGCACAAACACCCCATATGTGGTCGTAAACTGCTGTATGGCCAAACGGCAGGGCACAGAAGGAAGGGAACGCCATATGGTTTTTGGAAGGCAGATTTTGCTGGACTGGTTTTTTGACACTATGTCCCAATTGAAGCCCCCTGATGCACCCCTACAGTAGAAACTCCAAAAAAGTGACCCCATTTTGGAAACTACGGGATAAGGTGTCAGTTTTGTTGGTACTATTTTAGGGTAAATATGATTTTTGGTTGCTCTATATTACACTTTTTTTGAGACAAGGTAACAAAAATAGAAATTCGGAAATTTCATCTCCATTTGCCAATAACTCTTGTGGAACACCTAAAGGGTTAACAAAGTTTGTAAAACTGGTTTTGAATACCTTGAGGGGTGTAGTTTCTTAGATGGAGTCACTTTTATGGAGTTTCTACTCTAGGGGTGCATCGGGGCTTCAAATGGGACATGGTGTCAAAAATCCAGTCCAGCAAAATCTGCCTTCCAAAACCATATGGCGCTCCTTTCCTTCTGCGCCCTGCAGTTTGGCCATACAGCAGTTTACGACCACATATAGGGTGTTTCTGAAAACTACAGAATCAGGGCAATAAAATTGAGTTTTGTTTGGCTGTTAACCCTTGCTTTGTTACTGGAAAAATGGATTGAAACGGAAAATTTTTCAAAAAATCGAAATTCTGAAATTTTATCTCCATTTGCCATTAACTCTTGTGGAAAACCTAAAGGGTTAATGACGTTTGTAAAATCAGTTTTGAATACCTTGAGGGGTTTTTGTTTCTAGAATGGGGTAATTTTTGGGTGGTTTCTATTATGTAAGCCTCACAAAGTGACTTCAGACCTGAACTGGTCCCTAAAAAGTGGGTTTTTGAAAATTTCTGAAAAATTTCAAGATTTGCTTCTAAACTTCTAAGCCTTGTAACGTCCCCAAAAAATGAAATAGCATTCCCAAAATGATCGATACATGAAGTAGACATATGGGGAATGTAAATCAATAACTTTTTTTGGCAGTATTACTATGTATTATAGAAGTAGAGTAATTGAAACTTGGAAAATTGCAAATTTTTTAAAATTTTTGGTAAATTTGGTATTTTTTTATAAATAAAAATGAAATTTTTCGACTTCATTTTACCATGAAGTACAATATGTGACGAAGTACAATATGTCATGAAGTACAATATGTGACGAAAAAACAATCTCAGAATGGACTGGATAAGAAAAAGCGTTTTAAAGTTATCACCACATAAAGTGACAATGGTCAGATTTTGAAAAAATGGCCTGGTCCTTAAGGTGAAATAGGGCCGTGTCCATAAGGGGTTAAATAGAGGCTGGGTCACATGCTGCACTTGTCCAATCACAGCCATGTGTGTGATGGCTTCTTTGGGCAAGAATTAAAACGCTAACTGATTGGCTGCTGTGCAGCCCTTCAGAAAGCGGGAAGAAATCACTGAACAACGGACCCAAACCCGAAATTTCTTGAAAATGTTCGGGTCCGGGTCCGGGTCCCTAACACCCCAAAATTCGGTACGAACCCGAACTATGCTCGAACTGTTTGCTCAACACTTATTAAGTATAAATTGTGCAGCAGATGAAATTGGTTAACACAATTGTATAGGAGACCACCTGTTGACAATGACTCTGATGCACAGTAAGTCTATTTATAGCAGAACAGATTGATTTTTAATGTTGCAGATGATGAAATAGGCAAAAGTACCTATATATTAAACTGTCTGTTGACAATGAGCCTGATACACAGTAAGTCTATGTATAACAGAACAGATTAAGAATGAATGGCACAGTAGATGAAGAAGATGCAGAGGGCGATTACACTGCAGTCTCCTTATGCTCTCCCTGTGCTCCTACTGCAGTGTCTTAAAACTCTCCGTATGATCTCCATACACTGTCCCTGCACTGCCCCTAACCAATATTCTACTATTAAAAGATTGCTAAAACACTGTCCCTAGGACTTGCCATGTATCTCCCTATGCTCTTTTCACAGTGAAATGGTGACGCCCATTCAGGATGAAGCATTTATAAGCCTGTGTCATCCCAGGGGATGGCTATCTGCTTATTGGCTGGCTGCACGGAATTATGGGTCATATCTCATTCCTGGGCTTCTTAATTTAACATTGTAACACAAGTAGCTGCCATTTTAGGGTAAGAAAACAATTTGTTACAATGAAGCAAGAGAAAATTCGTATTTGTGGCGTTTAATATTTTTCCTAAAATTCTGATCAAATTTAATTTGATTCACTTTGATTTGCTCAACACAAAATACTACCAACAAATTATTATTATTTTTGCGCATTACCATATTTATCAGTCAATTCAATTAAACCTTTTCATTATTTTTTCATTAAAATCTTTGTCTTTGGCTGAACATCTGCTATTTCTGTCTTATCAGTTTTATAATAAAAAAAGATCACATTCTAATCAGATTAGAGGCTAGAGGATTAGAGGCCATATGGTTATTATATCTACTAGAAATTTAACTTCTGTATTAATGTTCTCTATCATTTAGAAAAGTCAGTCACATAAAGAGACAATTATCTTAAAAACACAGTAGAAAAAAAAACTTTACTACTCAAAAATGTGTTTGCCTTTTTTGTGCTCAAATGTAATAATTTTTTTTAAATAGTGGGTGAAATAATTCTGATTAGTATAAGCAGTGGCGTACCACCAATATAGGCAGGGAACGTCACTGCTATGGGGCCCGCGGCACAGGGGGGCCCGAAGCGCATGGTAGGCCCCGCCCCCTACTCTGCACAGACAGTTTAAATAGACGGGCCCTCCCCTGTTTATTTACTTGTGTCAGGACTTGGGAATGCAGGCTCAGGAGGACCGCAGGGCAGCAGCATTATACGTCAGCAGGCATGCTGAGCCAATGAGGAGCCGGCTCTACACACGTGCCTGCTGACGTTGATTGATGCTGCCAGGTCCGCGCGCTCAGAAAGAAGCATGCAGAGGTCAGAGAGAAAAAACCTCTGCATGCCATCAGCGGTGCTCCCCCTCCTCCTACGTGCCTCCTGACTGCTCCTCTCCTGCAGCCTCCATGTAGAAAGGTAAGTGACCAATCTATGTTTGTTATGTGTGTGTGTATATACAGTATATCTATTAATGCATGTGTGTATGTGTATATGTGTATATGTGTCTATATATATATATATATATATATATATATATATGCATGTGTGTATATGTGTCCATATTTATCTATGTATGTGTGTTTATATGTGTCTATATATATCTATGTATGGGTGTTGTGTGTGTGTGTGTGTATATATATATATATATATATATATATATATATATGTGTGTGTGTGTGTGTGTGTGTGTCTATGTATCTGTATGAATGCATGTGTCTACATATATATTTATAATATGTGTATCTATTGTCTATGCCTATGCATGTATTTGTCTTTCTGTCTTTCTCTCTCTCTCTCTCTCTCTCTCTCTCCAAAAAATATATATATATATGAAATATGTTGGTGATCCTATTTATTATATGTGTGTGTGTCTGTGTTTCTGTCTGTGTGTCACTATCATCATGCCCAGAGTGTTCCTATGTCTTCACGCAGCTACATCAGGACATTCTGTGCAGGGCAAGAAGAAGAAGGAAGAGGAGGCAGCGCTGCCAGCATGGAGTCCGTGGGAGACACACTAATGACGTAGGTAACACTACTACATGATCTACACTAGTGTTATCTGCGGTTTTACATAGGACTGCAGATAACACTACCACATGATCTACACTAGTGTTATCTGTGGTTTTACACAGGACTGCAGATAACACTACCACATTATCAGCACTAGTGTTATCTGTGGTTTTACATAGGACTGCAGATAACACTACCACATGATCTACACTAGTGTTATCTGTGGTTTTACATAGGACTGCAGATAACACTACCACATTATCAGCACTAGTGTTATCTGTGGTTTTACATAGGACTGCAGATAACACTACCACATGAGCTACACTAGTGTTATCTGTGGTTTTACATAGGACTGCAGGTAACACTACTACATTTTCGGCAATCAGAGTGCCATCACTGTGTTATGTGTAGGAACGTATGTATACATTTCCTTATTGAAAAATGGGAGTGTGGCAGGGGAGGAGCCAGGACAGGAGGTGCGATGGGCCAGGGGTGGGTAGTGGGCGGGGTTAGGGAGCCCAATCAGAATCTTGCTAAGGGGCCCAGTGACTTCTATGTACGCCCCTGAGTATAAGACCTTGTCTAAATTTTCCACAGTGAGTACACATACCCATTGAATTAAATGTGTCTGTTCACACATCAGTATTTTTTTTACTGACCAAGGTTCAGTAGAAAAAATCACATAGACATGCACTACATTGGTCCATGATGCAGACCAAACACATCCATTGAAGTCTATTGTTCAGTGAAAATCAAGTACACAACACAGATGGAATCCGTGGTGTGTCCGTTTTTCACAGAAGAAAGGAAATGCTCTTGAAATTAATTTTCAGCTAAACAACATCCGTGGATTATGGATGACACACGAAGGGTAAAAACGGACACACGGACCTTCCACGGATCCTTCACGGACATCTTCACAGAGTAAATAAGGGCGCTTCTTTTTCATGTACTGGCACAGAAATGAGAAGAAGGCCTAATCTGTATGTTTATACTTAAAATGGTATTCTCATCTGTGTGGCTGTGTTGTAGGTATCTGCATAGAGGGGATATATCATGGACAAACTGTGATTTAATCAATGTAAAAGATATTGATGATAAATATTATAAGGGTCATAAAATTAAATTGCTCAACATGTGTCGTTTCAGTAAAGTCTGTTTAATCTACTTGTATGCAGAATATGGTTCCAATCATTTATATATGAGACACCAGGTGTAACGGACGTTCACGTGATAGGTGCCTGGAGATCAGTGAGACTGGCAACACGTGGTTTGATCTGACAGGTTCCTTGTGGATCAATTTGTGTCTGTGTTGTTTCTGGTAATGGCCATATCCCTTTCCTCAGCTGTGGCTTATGTGGTCATTTAACCTTCCCTATTTATTGTGGCTTCTCCCACCATGCTGTGCGGTTTATACCTTCAGTCTTATTGTGAATTGCTGGTGTTAGGATCTCGGCAGAGTTCCTGTACTTCCATAGCCATTTAAAGTTAAGTGTCTTTTTCCCCTTTTGTTTATTGTTTGGGTTTTCTTGTGTTGCTCTTTTGCCTGTCATTTGTGTTTAGACCTGAGGGAGACTCTTATTCATCCTACCGTTTGGAGGAAACAATTGTCTCTTGTCCTGATATTAGTACCAGGGTCCTACAGGGTGAGTTAGGACTTTAGGTTATTGTGTATGAACTCAGCTACCTCTGGGGTCAGTTCATATTTGTCAATCAGGACTTTGATTAGGGTTTCTCTGGGAGGAGACCTGCTCCTTTGCCTAGTTTCCAGGCCTTTTCCTCTCACCCCATTCCCTCCTACGTTCGATGTGGGTTTCCCTCCCACACCAAAGTGTGACATTATAAGCCCCCAAACCGTCATTTTTTGCTTGTGTCAGTACAGCCATGGATCCTATCGCTGCACTGGCTGAACAGCTGCAGGGGCTGTCTTTGGAGGTAGCTGACCTCCGCACAACCATCTCGCAGATCAAGAGACCACAGGCTGCTGGTCCTAGTGGTGATTACTAGGCCTGTCCTGAACCAAAAGTGGCCCTCCTGGACAGATTTTCTGGGGGGAGTGATAATTAAAATTTGTTCAGAGAGGCGTGCAAATTGTATTTTAAGCTACAGCCACACTCATCTGGGGATGAGAGTTAGAGAGTTGGTGCAGTTATTTCGTTGCTTAAAGGAGACGCTCAGTCTTGGACTTTTTCTCTGCCAACCAGATCACAGTCCCTCCGGTCGGTGGATGAATTTTTCAGAACTCTGGGCCTCATTTATGATGGCCCGGACTGGACATTCCTGGCCAAAACCAAGTTATGTGGCCTTCATCAGGGAGAGCGTTCTGCTGAGATCTATTGCTTTGAGTTTAGGAGATGGGCTACGGATACTGAGTGGAACGATCCAGCTCTCCGTAGTCAGTTGTGTAAGGGATTATCAGAGAGGCTGAAGGACGCTTTGGACTTTCATGAGAATCCTGAGTCTTTGGAAGCCGCTATGTCTCTTGCTGTACCCATTGATAGACACCTGAGAGAGAGATCTAGGGGCCCCCACTCTCAGGATGTACTCATTACATATCGTCTTCATCTGACAATTTGGGTGAAGATACTCCTGAGTTTAGATCTGGGAATGAACCCATGCAATTAGGGGGAGCTACTCCTGAATCTGCTTTCAAGAGTAAGGAACGAAGAGTGTGTGTTTTTTCTGCGGACAAAAGGGACATTTTTTCAATGTATGTCCATGCATTCAGCGTCAAAAAGAAAAGGGGATGTCTAATCCCCATCTGACTCTTGGAGGGGTAAGAGAGGAGTCAGAGAAAGTGCATTTGTCTTTGACTGGTATTACCCAAGTTCTCCTGACTGCCGAGGTGGCGCTAGAGTCAAAGACTTTAGGGAAATGAGGTGTTTATGGACAGTGGGACAGGGGTAATTCTGATTAATGGTCAGTTCGTCTGTATGTACGGGTTGTCACTGAGTTTATTAGAGAAAAACATTTCATTTTTTTCCATTGATTCTGCACTTCTAACTCAGAAGTGTTTGTCTCAGATGGTGCATGACATCCGATTAAGAGTGGGTGACTTTCAACAGGAGTGCATCTCGTGTTTTGTGATGGAAGGTCTCCCTGCTCTGTTGGTTCTGGGTTTACCGTGGTTAAGCAAGCATAATGCAACAATCGATTGGCAATCTAGACATATTCTGGATTGGGGTGAATATTGCGTTGAAAATTGTCTGAATACGTATTTTTCTGCTTTAACCACTAAAACATTAGCCCATTTTATATCTAATTTTTTCCGATTTATTTTCTGAAAGTGGATACCAGGATTTACCTCTGTATCAGGAATATGATTGTCCTATCAACCTTATTCCCGGAGCTAAGTTGCCTAAATCTAGGTTGTATAACCTTTCTGGACCCAAAAGAAAGACAATAAGAGAGTATATTACCGAGAGTTTAGCTAAAGGACACATAAGACCTCCAAATCTCCTGTGGCAGCATGGCTTTTCTTTCTTAAAAAAAAGGATGGAACCCTTAGGCCGTGTCTGGATTTCCGTGAGCTCAATCGGATTACTGTCTGTGATCCTTACCCTCTTCCTTTGATTCCTGATTTGTTTAACCATATTGTTGGTGCCAAGGTGTTCTCCAGGTTGGACTTAAAGAGCTTCTATCAGCTAGTTTGAGTCTATAGAGCTGAGGACATGCACTGCTAAATTTCCACTAGCATGTCCACAATATACATTTCCCATAGCTCAGAGTGCTTTTATTGAATAATAAAAAAATGATTTTATATATATATATATATGCAAATGAAGCAAGTAAGGAGCCCAAGGGGCTTTTACCAACGTTTCAGAAGCCCAGCCACCCCACTGTGAAGGAGCCCAGCACCGCCTGCATCCTACGAATCCCCTCCTTTCTCCCCCTCCCCACGTCACAGAGTTGAAGCGCTGTAATTTCGCGCATGCGAGAGTATGCCACATGTGAGTGCCGGCATGGTGTTCCTTCCCTGTGCTGGCATCAGCCTCAGGGAATGAACTGCGCATGCACTAGCTGGCATGCGCGGGATTACGGCGCTTCAACTATGTGAGATCAGGGGAGCTTCGGAGGATGAAGGCTGTGCTGTGCTCCTTCACAGTGGTCCTGGCTGGTAACCTGAAACGTTGGTAACAGCCCCTTGGGCTCCTTACTTGCCTCATTTGCATATATATAAAATTGTTTTTTTGATTTAATAAAAGCACTCAGATCTATGGGAAATGTATATTGTGGACATGCTAGTGATGATCTAGAAGCACCTGACCTCAGCTCTATAGGCTTAAACTAGCTGACAGAATCCATTTAAGGGGGGCATATAATTTGGTCAAGGAAGGGGATGAATGGAAGACGTATTTTAATACCCCAGAGGGAAACTTTGAGAACCTGGTCATGCCTTTTGGGTTGACCAATGCTCCTGCGGTTTTCGAGCATTTTGTAAATGACATTTTTCATCACCTGGTGGGGAGGTTTGTTGTCATGTATTTTGATGACATACTAATTTATTCTACAGACGTGGAGACTAGAGATGAGAGAATATTTCAAAAATTGGATTCGCTGGTTCGCCGAATTTTTCGGGAAAAATTCAATTCGATTTGAATATATTCACAGCGAATTATGTTACAAAATGGCTATTTCCTGGCTGCTAAGAGCCTTTATAGTGGTGTAGAACACTGTGCCTTGCAGTAACACGCATAGTGAGTCTGCTTTGGTAGTGAAATAATACTGTCCGTATGACATGCAGATGACAGGCATCGCTCTTAGAATCACTGCACACTTCACTTATTCGGGCAGTCACGGGGCCAAAACTGACCAAATAACTCAATTATGAAATCAGCCTTAAAGGTCAATGTTAGCGTCAAGAAGAAGCGCACTCCTTTTACACTGTCGTCAGCTGATTTCACATAGATGTAAACAGAACCTGTTCTATTAACCGCTTAAACAAATAGAGCCCCCCATGACAGAGTGGAGAGGGTGTCAGCAGAAAGTTTGTGTTGACGTCACTGATTATTTTGCCCTTACTCTGATCTGTCAGAACAATAAAACAGATCCTGTCTGTTGAGCATTTGCCATCACTGGATCAGCATTTGGTCAGTAATCCATCAGTATTGCTAATGCCAAAAAAACAGGAGTGCATCCAAAACAGAGATGACACATGAACCGAATATTTGCATATCTTCTGTGTTTTGTACCCACTACTGCTTTTGGCTACCAAATTACAAGCCAATTCTGATGGAACTATACAGCTGCTGAGTTCTGATGGAACTACACAGGCCTTACAGCTGCTACACAGAGAGGGTCCATTTTGCATCTCATTTTTCCTTCCCTCTGACAGATCAGAAAAAGGGTCAAATAAATGATGATGTTAGCCAAGCCAAAAAGGCTAAATAGTGGCACAGTCATGAAGTGGGAAGTGTGGGAACAGCATGAGAAGTCCACAGAGTGGCCCTATGACAGTGGTGAGGTGGAAGCAGCATGAGGAGACCACAGAGGGGCTCAATGACAGTCTGGAGTTGGCGGCAGCACCAGAAGACCACAGAGTGGCAAGGTGACATAGTGTGGTGGTGGCGGCAGCATGAGGAGGCCACAGAGTGGCATGACAACGAGAGATTGCGGAGGTGGCAGCAGCATGATGAGTACACAGAGTGGCACAATGACAGTCTGGAGGTGGCGGCAGCATCAGAAGACCACAGAGTGGCAAGGTAACAGTGTGGAGGTGGCGGCAGCATGAGGAAGCCACAGAGTGGCACGACAACGAGAGATTGTAGAGGTGGCAGCAGCATGAGGAGGCCACATGCCAATAAGAAAAATTAAGTGTTGCATAAGACAGGAGAGAATCGGCTAGTCTTCTATTTATTCAACGACGTGGTTGAGATGGAGAAAGCATTCCAAAAAACAATTTCTCTCCACCTGGAGACTAATCCTGTCAAGATTGATGCAAGCGCGGTATCGGCTGCTCATCGAGCCAGATACTTCTGGGGGAACCAGCCTGGCATAAACAGGCCCATAGTAGCTACAGACAATGAGAAGACAAAGCTTCATGATTGCTTGGAACCCAGAAGAGTTGCGAAGTTCATCAAGTCTGTGTCGCATAAAGAATTTCACCGCTACATCATTCTGCCCATACCGCAAAAGGAGGTGTACAATCACCCATAAATTTTATGAAATAAAGCCAGTTTCATATAACAAATTTCACCACTACGTAATTCGGCCCATAAAGCAAAAGGAGGTGTAGTCAAACATAGTTTTTTCCCCAAAAAATCCCGTTTCACAGAAAATTTTCACCACTACGTAATTCGGTCCATACAGCAAAAGGAGATGTACAGGCACCCATGAAATTTCCCCAAAAAGCCTGCTTCACAGAAAAAAATTCAAAAAGGCCTCAAAAAGGCCTTTGTCTTTTATTTTTTTCATCTTCCACACTACACAAGGCTTATCAACAGATAAGTGCAACGATGAACGGCGAGTATAATTATTTTCTTCCACTAAATAAACAGCGAACTGGGCTTTCGAATATATCACTGCACCGCTGAGCGGTAATTTGGCAAATTTTTTCCCACTTTTACACAAAAGGCTTTTCAACAGAGGAGTACAATACTGGACGGCGCATATATTTTTATTTCGCCAGTAATACACTGAAAACAGGGCTTCAGAATATATTATTGGGCAGACTAGATGGGCCAAATGGTTCTTATCTGCCGACACATTCTATGTTTCTATGTTTCTATGTTTCTATATCACTACACCTCAGAATGGCAATTAGGCCCAAATTTTGTCCCACTTTTGCACAACTGGCTTTTCAACAAAATAGGCCATTAAGCGCTTTTCCCACAAATAACTGCAACAGTGAAGTGCGTATATATTTTTCTTTTTGTACTGAAACATTAAACACTTTCAAAATTATAGTTTTATTACTCCATCCATAGTGTTACAGTATACACGGCCAACATTTCGAGTCTGTGTGGTCTTCAGGATGGCGTTGCCACAGACTCCATGCGACTGGCCGTGATCAAGGTCCTGGCAGGACCAAAATGTTGGCCGTGTATACTGTAACACTGTGGATGGAATAATAAATCTATAATTTTGTTGCATTACAACCCTGTGTGCCATGACTCCCTTCTCCATTGAACCGTGGATCATCTCTAGAGTTGAGCGAACACCTGGATGTTCGGGTTCGAGAAGTACGGCCAAAGTCAATGGGGAAGTCAATGGGAACCCGAACTTTTGGGCACTAAAAAGGCTGTAAAATAGTCCAGGAAAGGGCTAGAGGGCTGCAAAAGGCAGCAAAATGTAGGTAAATGCCCTGCAAACAAATGTGGATAGGGAAATGAATTAAAATAAAATAAAATAAATAAAAATGAACCAATATCAATTGGAGAGAGGTTCCATAGCAGAGAATCAGGCTTCAAGTCACCCACCAATGGAGAAGGCCACTTTCTGTTATTTCGGCCCCAGCAACCAGAGAGAGGAGAGAGGTCCCATAGCATAAAATCAGGCTTCATATCACCCACCACTGGAGAAGGCCACTTTCAGTTATTTAGGCCCCAGCACCCAGACAGAGGAGAGAGGTCCCACAGCAGAGAATCATGCGTCATATCACCCACCAGTGGAGAAGGTCACTTTGAGTTATTTAGGCCCCAGCACCCAGACAGAGGAGAGAGGTCCCACAGAAAGGAATAAGGCGTCATATCACCCACCACTAGAGAAGGCCACTTTCAGTTATTTAGGCCTCAGCACCCATACAGAGGAGAGAGGTCCCAAAGCAAGGAATAAGGCGTCATATCACCCACCAATGGAGAAGGTCACTTTCAGTTATTTAGGCCCCAGCAACCAGAGAGAGTAGAGAGGTCCCACAGCAAGGAATCATGCGTCATATCACCCACCACTAAAGAAGACCACTTTCATTTATTTAGGCCCCAGCACCCAGACAGAGGAGAGAGGTCCCACAGCAGAGAATCATGCGTCAAATCTCCCACAACTGGAGAAGGCCACTTTCAGTTATTTAGGCCCCAGCACCCAGACAGAGGAGAGAGGTCCCACAGCAAGGAATAAGGCGTCATATCACCCACCACTGGAGAAGGCCACTTTCAGATATTTAGGCCCCAGCACGCAGACAGAGGAGAGAGGTCCCATGGCAGAGAATCATGCGTCATATCACCCACAACTGGAGAAGGCCACTTTCAGATATTTAGGCCCCAGCACCCAGAAATAGGAGAGAGGTCCCACAGCAAAGAATAAGGCGTCATATCACCCACCACAGGAGAAGGCCACTTTCAGTTATTTAGGCCCCAGCACCCTGACAGAGGACAGAGGTCCCACAGCAGAGAATCATGAGTCATGTCACCCACGACTGGAGAAGGCCACTTTCAGTTATTTAGGCCCCAGCACCCAGACAGAGGAGAGAGGTCCCACAGCAGAGAATCATACGTCATATCACCCACCACTGGAGAAGGCCACTTTCAGTTATTTAAGCCCCAGCACCCAGACAGAGGAGAGAGGTCCCACAGCAAGGAATAAGGCGTCATATCACCCACCACAGGAGAAGGCCACTTTCAGTTATTTAGGCCCCAGCACCCAGACAGAGGAGAGAGGTCCCACAGCAGAGAATCATGTGTCATGTTACCCACCACTGGAGAAGGCCACTTTCAGATATATAGCCCACGGCACCCAGACAGAGGAGAGAGGTTGCATGGCAGAGGTTCAGGCTTCACGTCACCCACCATTGTAACAGGCCACTTTCAGTTATTTAGGCCCCGGCGCCCAGATTGAGGAGAGGTTTATTCAACTTTGGGTTGCACCGCAAGATCATGGTAAAGTTAAAAAAATGAGGATTCAATAAAGAAGTGCCCCGGAGTACAAGAATACATGGTTGAGGGGGAGGCAGTTATAAATGTCTATTCTGCGCAAGGGAAGGACAGGTCCTGTGGGAACCATGCCTGGTTCATTTTTATGAACGTCAGCTTGTCCACGTTGGCTGTGGACAGGCGGCTGCGTTTGTCAGTAATGACGCCCCCTGCCGTGCTGAATACACGTTTAGACAAAAGGCTGGCCACCGGGCAGGCCAGCACCTCCAAGGCATAAAAAGCTAACTCTGGCCACGTGGACAATTTGGAGACCCAGAACTTAAATGGGGCCGAACCATCTGTCAGTACATAGAGTGGTGTGCAGATGTACTGTTCAACCATGTTAGTGAAATGCTGCAGCATGTAGTCGCTCATGTGTACCAGGCTCCCCAGAGGTAAGGACAAACTGTCCTCTGTGGGAGGCGTATCGTCATCGTCCTCCGTATCCCCCCAGCCACGCACCAGTGATGGGCCTGAGCTGTGTCGGGTGCCACCCCGCTGTGAACCTGCTTCATCCTCCTCCACCTCCTCATCCTCCAGTAGTGGGCCCTGGCTGGCCACATTTGTCCCTGGCCTCTGCTGTTGCAAAAAAAACTCCCTCTAAGGCACTTCTAACAGACTGGCCTGAAAGTGCTAAAAATGACCCCTCATCCTCCTCCTCCTCCTGGGCCACCTCATCTTCCATCATCGCCCTAAGTGTTTTCTCAAGGAGACATAGAAGTGGTATTGTAACATTGATAACGGCGTCATCGCCACTGGCCATGTTGGTTTAGTACTCGAAACAGCAAAACAGGGCACACAGGTCTCGCATGGAGGCCCAGTCATTGGTGGTGAAGTGGTGCTGTTCCGCCGAGTGACTCACCCGTGCGTGCTGCAGCTGAAACTCCACTATCGCCTGCTGCTGCTCGCACAGTCTGGCCAGCATGTGCAAGGTGGAGTTCCACCTGGTGGGCACGTCGCATATGAGGCGGTGAGGGGGCAGGCCAAAGTTAAGTTGTAGCGCAGACAGGCGAGCAGTGGCAGGATGTGAACGCCGGAAACGCGCACCGACGGCCCGCACTTTATGCAGCAGCTCTAACATGTCGGGGTAGTTGTGAATGAACTTCTGCACCACCAAATTCAGCACATGCACCAGGCAAGGGATGTGCGTCAAACCGGCTAGTCCCAGAGCTGCGACGAGATTTCGCCCATTATCGCACACCACCAGGCCGGGCTTGAGGCCCATCCGCAGAAACCACTCGTCGGTCTGTTGATCAATACCCCGCCACAACTCCAGCGCGGTCTGGGGCCTGTCCCCCAAACATATGAGTTTCAGAATGGCCTGCTGACATTTACCCCGGGCTGTGCTGAAGTTGGTGGTGAAGGTGTGTGGCTGACTGGATGAGCTGGTGGAAGCAGAGGAGGAGGAAGCCGAGTAAGAGGAGGAGGCTACAGGATGCAAAGAATGATGCCCTGCGATCCTTGGTGGCGGAATAACGTGCGCCAAAGAACTCTCCGCCTGGGGCCCAGCCGCCATTACATTTACCCAGTGTGCAGTTAGGGAGATATAGCGTCCCTGGCCGTGCTTACTGGTCCATGTATCTGTGGGTAGGTGGACCTTGCCACAGATGGTGTTGCTCAGTGCACACTTGATTTTATCGTATACTTGGTTGTGCAGGGAAGTCTGTATTGGAGAAGTAGTGGCGGCTGGGAACAACATACTGTGGGACAGCCAGGGATACCAGCTGTTTGAAGCTGTCTGTGTCCTCCAGCCTGAATGACAGCATTTCATAGGCCAGTAGTTTAGAAATGCTGGCATTCAGGCCCAGGGCTCGAGGGTGGCTAGGTGGGAATTTACGCTTTCTCTCCAAGGTTTGTGAGATGGAGAGCTGAACGCTGCCATGTGACATGGTGGAGATGCTTGGTGACGCAAGTGGTGGTGTCGGTGGCACATCCTCTGTTTGGTGGGCCGCAGATGCCAACATTCCTCCCGAGGTGGAGGAAGAGACCGAGGCAGCAGCAGAAGAGGAAGCAGGGGGAGCCTGAGTGAGTTCTTTGCTTTTAAAGTGTTTACTCCACTGCAGTTCATGCTTTGCATGAAGATGCCTGGTCATGCAGGTTGTGCTAAGGTTCAGAACGTTAATGCCTCGCTTCAGGCTCTGATGGCACAGAGTGCAAACCACTCGGGTCTTGTCATCAGCACATTGTTTAACCACCTCATCCTCCCTAGCTTAAACACCCTTAATGACCAGGACACTTTTTACAATTCTGCACTACGCTACTTTCACCGTTTATTGCTCCGTCATAAAACTTACCACCCAAATGAATTTTATCTCCTTTTCTTCTCACTAATAGAGCTTTCATTTGGTGGTATTTCATTGCTGGTGAGTTTTTAACTTTTTTTGCTATTAATCAAAAAAGACCGAAATTTTTGCTAAAAAATTAAATTTTTCACTTTCTGTTGTTATTTCTTTTTTAAAAAAACTACATTTCTATATAAATTTTTTGCAAAATTTATTGTTCTACATGTCTTTGATAAAAAAAAAATATATCCAATAAGTTTATATTTATTGGTTTGGTTAAAAATTATAGCGTTTACAAACTATGATGCAAAAAAGTGAATTTCCACATTTTGAAGCAGCTCTGACTTTCTGAGCACCTGTCATGTTTCTTCAGGTGCTAGAATGTCAGGATAGTATAAATACCCCCCAAATGACACCATTTTAGAAAGAAGACATCCCAAAGTATTCACGAGGGGCTTGGTGAGTTCATGTATCATTTAATTTTTTTTCACAATTTAGCGGAAAATGACACTTTCTGAGGAAAAAAAAATAATAATAAAGTTTCCATTTCTGCAAATTTCTGGCAAAAAAAAAAAATCTCCCACGGACTCACTATGCCCCTCAGTGAATACCTTGGGGTGTCTGCTTTCCGAAATGGGGTCATTTGTGGGGTGTGTTTACTGTTCTGGCATTTTGGGCAGGGCTAAATTGTGAGCAGCCATGTAAAACCTAAAGGTACTCGTTGGAATTTGGGCCCCTTTGCGCACCCAGGCTGCAAAAAAGTGTCACTCATGTGGTATCGCCGTACTCAGGAGAAGTAGGGCAATGTGTTTTGGGGTGTATTTTTACATATACCCATGTTGGGTGAGAGAAAAATCTCTGTAAACTGACAACTTTGTATAAAATTTTTTTAAAAGTTGTTGTTTACAGAGATATTTCTCACACCCAGCAGGGGTATATGTAAAAATACACCCCAAAACAAATTGCCCTACTTATCCTTAGTACGACGATACCACATGTGTGACACTTTTTTGCAGCCTGGGTTCGCAAAGGGGCCCAAATTCCAACGAGTACCATTAGGATTTCACATGGCATTTTTACGCATTTAGATTCCAGACTTCTTCTCACGATTTAGAGACCCCTAAAATGCCAGGGCAGTATAAATACCCCATAAGTGACCCCATTTTAGAAAGAAGACACCCCAAGGTATTCTGTGAGGGGTATGGTGAGTTCATGTAAAATTTTATTTTTTGTCACAAGTTAGTGAAATATGTGACTTTGTAAAAAACAAAACAAAACAAAAAAAATATATCAATTTCTGCTAACTTGTGCCAAAAAAAAAAAAAATTCTGTGAACTCGACATGCCCATCACGGAATACCTTGGGTTGGGCCCCTTTGCGTACCCAGGCTGCAAAAAAGTGTCACTCATGTGGTATCGGCGTACTCAGGAGAAGTAGTGCAATGTGTTTTGGAGTGTATTTTTACATATACCCATGCTGGGTGAGAGAAATATCTCTGTAAATTGACAACTTTGTATAAAAATATTTAAAAAGTTGTCGTTTACAGCGATATTTCTCACACAAAGTATGGGTATATATAAAAATTCATGCCAAAACTCATTGCACTACTTCTGCTGAGTACGGCGATACCACATGTGTGACACTATTTTGCAGCCAAGATGCGCAAAGGGGCCCAAATTCCAATGAGTACATTTAGGATTTCACAGGGCATTTTTACGCATTTGGATTCTCATGCTTTAGGACCCCTAAAATGCCAGGGCAGTATAAATACCCCACATGTGACCCAATTTTGGAAAGAAGACACCCCAAGGTATTCCGTGAGGGGCATGGCCCCCTGCTTCCTCTTTTGCCATGCTGTTGGTTCGGTCTCACCACTGCCTCTTCCTCTGAACTATGAAAGTCAGTGGCACGACCTTCATTCCATGTGGGGTCTAGGACTTCATCGTCCCCTGTTTCGTCTTCCACGCAGTCTTCCTCCCTGAACTCCTGTTCGGTCTGCACACTGCAGAAAGACGCAGCAGTTGGCACCTGTGTGACCTGTTCACTTCGAACCCTTATTCATTTTCACTTATCTATTATCACTTCTTGGCTCACATGAGCCCCTATGTATGTTTCTACGTATACACCTCTATTTTGATTGTGTTATTGTTATGTGTGTGATGCTATTACCCTTATGGCTATTTTATTTTGCTGGGCCGCTTTGTTTATCACATTGCTGGCTTTGACACTTTGGCCTCAGAGACATGCAGACTCCGATGAGGTGGTATTCCCATGTCCTCATCATCAGGAAACATAAGTGGTTGTGCATCAGTGCATTCTATGTCTTCCACCACTGGGGAAGGGCTAGGTGGATTCCCTTGGGAAACCCTTCCAGCAGTCTTCAAACAGAATAAGAGACTGCTGCATAACTTGAGGCTCAGACAGTTTCCCTGATATGCATGGGGGTGATGTGACAGACTGATGGGCTTGGTTTTCAGGCGCCACCTGTGCGCTTTCTGCAGAAGACTTGGTGGGAGGTAATGTTGTGAACGTGCTGGATCCACTATCGGCCACCCAATTGACTAGCGCCTGTACCTGCTCAGGCCTTACCATCTTTAGAAAAGCATTGGGCCCCACCAAATATCGCAGTAAATTCTGGCGGGTACTGGAACCTGAGGTAGTTGGTTCACTAGGACGTGTGGCTGTGGCAGAACAGCCACGTCCTCTCCCAGCATCAGAGGGTCCACTAACACCACCACGACCACATCCGCGTTCCTTACTAGATGTTTTCCTCATTGTTACCGTTCACCAAGCACCACAAACAGAAAAAAAATATTTGGCCCAATGTATTGATTTCAAATTCAGGCCTTTTTTTACAGGCACCTAACACTATCTGCCTATTTATTTATGTACCATATTACACTAATCCAGGCACAGCATTAACCACTGATTTAGGGGAATATCAATTGTAGGGCTAGTATTTAGGCCCTGGATGAAAGGTATCCTTTTATGGACAGATTTACACTTGGAGATGTACAATAGCATGTGAAAAAATATGTAGTATTATGCCTTCAGCAATTGTATTTTAACACTTTTTTTAACACTGTGTAATATACCCTTTAACATACAGAAATACAATGGGAGATGCACGGTAGCGTGTGAAGTTATTGAGGATGATCCTCTCAGCAATTGTATATACACCTTGAGTGTAATATACTCTTTTACGGACTGATTAACACTTGGCCTGCAACAGCTGAACACCAGATTCAGGGTATTGCTATATTGGCAAGTGAATTTCACCCCAGAACAAAATCTATCCTTTGCCGGACACTATTAAACTTGGCCAGCAACAGCTAAAACCACTGATTTATGGTATTGCTATTTTGGCAATTGAATTTCACCCCAGAACAAAATATATCCTTTGCAGGACACTATTAAACTTGAAAACCAATATAGCACTACAACCAGTGTACAAATTAGATACCAAAGTCTTATGTAAAATACATGTATCAAAGTTTATTAAATAATTAGACATAAACAAGGGAAGAAATGACTACTGAAGGCCCAGCAATTAACCTGGGCACTACCCGGAGACTGGTGCCACAAGAAACGGTCCCACAATCCAGAGAGGGAATAATATTATAAATACCAATAGCCAGAAATGCCCAACATATATAGACTGTGAAATGACAGACAATAGTAAGTCACTAAAACGGGTTTTGTGAAACAAGGCCAGCAAACCATTGAAAATAATAATAATAGTTGCGGTGGATGTGGGACAATACCAACAGGCATCGACAGTACTCAAACGGTAAAATATATAGACAAGTGTGCAGACAATGGTAGAGCTGGCCTAGTGACACAAGTAAACCCAAATACAAGCAAATCAATACTGGGCATATAGAGGCAAAGTGAAGTATGTGTTGAAATTACCCATGACTGTGGTGAACCTGTATCACGGCACCACTGACCACCTTGACGCGCGTTTCGCCCAAATAGCTTTGTCGGAAAGGTTGGTCTATGTGGTAAAATCTGGGGTTTAAATAGTGTGAGTCTCACCTGAATTAAATCCACGAGCACATCAGCAGTATGATTAGTAAATGGCGTCACAGCCGAGCGCCACCCGTCACCACGTGTTAAGCACCCTGGCCCGTCGCGAAAACAAAGCATAATACGCTCAGTCTAAGCGTGGCCAGCAATGGCGCTCATCACCATCGGGATCGGCTCAGGATCACGCCATGCCGTCACAACCAAGCGCATGCCTGCGATGCGTCTCCAACCAGGTGCGGCACAAAACAGAAACATTAGGTAAATGTAAGAGAGGCCAAAGTGTCAAAGCCAGCAATGTGATAAACAAAGCGGCCCAGCAAAATAAAATAGCCATAAGGGTAATAGCATCACACACATAACAATAACACAATCAAAATAGAGGTGTATACGTAGAAACATACATAGGGGCTCATGTGAGCCAAGAAGTAATAATAAATAAGTGAAAATGAATAAGGGTTTGAAGTGAACAAAAGGAACCATACATAGTGATACAAAATGAATAAATAATCTAAAACATGAACCATTAATACTGTGTGTGTATGAGAAAATAAGTGGATCAATAGAACCGAATGAGTGTTAAATCACATAGTGGACAGAAAGGGGGATGGGGAAGGGGCTGCCATCCTTGCTATACAGCGGAATCTTGCGTCATAGATTGTCTGCTGGACCGTGCTGTATCCAAATTGACAGATAGGGCTGAAAAAACTGGAAAGACCGGATCATACACATATTGGGCCTGACGACTCACATGCCTCATTGAGTATCCTTTGCCGGACACTATTAAACTTGGCCAGACACAGCTGAAACCACAAATTTATGGTATTGCTATTTTGGCAATTAGGTTTCACCCCAGAAAAAAATATACCCTTTTACGGACAGATTTAAACTAGGCCTGCAACAGCTGTAACACCAGATTCAGGGTATTGCTATTTTGGCAATTGAATTTCACCCCAGAAAAAAATATACCCTTTTACGGACAGATTTAAACTAGGCCTGCAACAGCTGGAACAACAGTTTTACTGTATTTCTATTTTTGCAATTGAATTTCACCGCAGAAAATAATATATCCTATGACTGACACTATGAAACTTGTCCAGCCACTGCCGGGACACCAAATATATGGTATTGCTATTTTGGCAATTGAATGTCACCTCATAAAAAACTATATCCTTTGCCGTACACTATTAAACTTGGCAAGCCAATGCTGGGACACCAGATTTACGGTAGTGCTATCTTGGTAATTGAATTTCACCCCAGAACAAAATCTATCCTTTGCCGGACACTATTAAACTTGGCCAGCCACAGCTGAAACCACTGATATATGGTACTGCTATTTTGGCAATTGAATTTCATCCCAGAAAAAAAATATATCCTTTGTCGTACACTATTAAACTTGACCAGCCACAGCTAAAACCACTGATTTACGGTATTGCTATTTTGGCAATTGAATTTCACACCATAAAAAAAGATATCCTTTGCCATACACTATTAAACTTGGCCAGCCACTGCTGGGACACCAGATTTACGGTATTGCTATTTTGGCAATTGAATTTCACCCTAGAACAAAATATATCCTTTGCCGGACACTATTAAAATTGGCCAGCCACAGCTGAAACTACTGATTTATGGTATTGCTATTTTGGCAATTGAATTTCAGAACAAAATATATCCTTTGCCAGACACTATTAAACTTGGCCAGCCACAGCTAAAACCACTGATTTATGGTATTGCTATTTTGGCAATTGGATTTCACCCCAGAACAAAATATATCCTTTGCCGGACACTATTAAACTTGGCCAGCCACAGCTGAAACCACTGATTTATGGCATTGCTATTTTGGCTATTGAATTTCACCCCAGAACAAAATATATCCTTTGTCGGACACTATTATACTTTGCCAGCCACTGCTGGGACACCAGATTTAGGGGATTGCTATTTAAGCAATTGAATTTAACCACAGAAAAAAATATACCCTGTTACGGACAGATTTAAACTAGGCCTGCAACAGCTGGAACACCAGATTCAGGGTATTTCTATTTTAGCAATTGAATTTCACCCCAGAACAAAATATATCCTTTGCAGGACACTATGAAACTTGGCTAGCCACAGCTGAAACCACTGATTTATGGTATTGATATTTTGGCAATTGACTTTCACCCAGAACAAAATATATACTTTGCAGGAACCTATTAAACTTGGCCAGCCACAGCTGAAACCACTGATTTATGGTATTGCTATTTTGGCTATTGAATTTCACCCCAGAACAAAATATATCCTTTGTCGGACACTATCATACTTTGCCAGCCACCGCTGGGACACCAGATTTAGGAGATTGCTATATAAGCAATTGAATTTCACCACAGAAAAAAATATACCCTGTTACGGACAGATTTAAACTAGGCCTGCAACAGCTGGAACACCAGATTCAGGGTATTGCTGAATTTCACCCCAGAACAAAATCTATCCTTTGCCTGACACTATTAAACTTGGCCAGCCACAGCTGAAACCACTGAGTTATGGTACTGCTATTTTGGCAATTGAATTTCACCCCAGAAAAAATATATATCCTTTGCCGTACACTATTAAACTTGGCCAGCCACAGCTAAAACCACTGATTTACGGTATTGCTATTTTGGCAATTGAATTTCACACCATAAAAAAAGATATCCTTTGCCGTACACTATTAAACTTGGCCAGCCACTGCTGGTACACCAGATTTACGGTATTGCTATTTTGGCAATTGAATTTCACCCCAGAACAAAATATATCCTTTGCCGGACACTATTAAAATTGGCCAGCCACAGCTGAAACCACTGATTTATGGTATTGCTATTTTGGCAATTGAATTTCAGAACAAAATATATCCATTGCCAGACACTATTAAACTTGGCCAGCCACAGCTAAAACCACTGAATTATGGATTGCTATTTAAGCAATTGAATTTAACCACAGAAAAAAATATACCCTGTTACGGACAGATTTAAACTAGGCCTGCAACAGCTGGAACACCAGATTCAGGGTATTGCTATTTTGGCAATTGAATTTCACCCCAGAACAAAATATACCCTGTTACGGACAGATTTAAACTAGGCCTGCAACAGTTGGAACACCAGATTCAGGGTATTGCTATTTTAGCAATTTAATTTCACCCCAGAACAAAATATATCCTTTGCAGGACACTATGAAACTTGGCCAGCCACAGCTGAAATCACTGATTTATGGTATTGATATTTTGGCAATTGAATTTCACCCCAGAACAAAAAATATCCTTTGCATGACACTATTAAACTTGGCCAGCCACAGCTGAAACCACTGATTTACGGTATTGCTATTTTGGATATTGAATTTCACCCCACAAACAAAATATATCCTTTGCCGGACACTATTATACTTTGCAAGCCACTGCTGGGACACCAGATTTAGGGGATTGCTATTTTGGCAATTGAATTTAACTCCTTAATAAAATATAGAAATTTCTATCCTGAGTTTCTATGGGTGACAATAAGCACAGCCAAGCCCCTGATGTAGGATATAGCAAAAAAAAAAAACAAACTAGTATTGATGGACTGATGGACTTGGTGGCAGCTTTTTCTGGTGCTCCACAAGTCACAAAATGGCCGCCATTCACCCCAGAAAAAAGTGACAGAAAAAAGCTCTGTGCAGCCTAAAAACCAGTGAGCAATTAACTTGCAGAAGTTGAATCATTCTCAGCTGTAGATCGATCACTTCATTAGGTGCTTTTGCTGACATTTTTCTGCCTAATCTCACCCTCACAGAAGCTGCGTCCTCTCCCTACACTAATCAGAGCAGTGTGACGTGCGGCGCTACGTGACTCCAGCTTAAATAGAGGCTGGGTCACATGCTGCACTTGGCTAATCACAGACATGCTATTAATAGGCATGGCTGTGATGGCTTCTTAGTGCAAGAAGTAAAACGCTAACTGATTGGCTTCCGTGCAGCCCCTCAGAAAGTGGCAAAAAATCGCCAAACAACGGACCCGAACCCAAACTTTTTTGAAAATGTTCTGGTCCGTGTCCGTGTCCCGAACACCCCAAAATTCGGTACGAACCCGAACTATGCTCGAACTGTTCGCTCAAAACTAGTCATCTCCCCACATCGCCGAGCACCAGGTTCTACTTCAGAACTGTGGCGTGCCAACCAAAATTTTGATATCTAAACACTTTCAACACATATAACTGCAACAGTGGAGTGCATATATATTTTTCCTTTTTGTACTGAAATAGGCCACTAAACGCTTTCACCAGAAATAACTGCAACAGTGAAGTGCGTATATATTTTTCTTTTTGTACTGAAATAGGCCATAGCACTTGCACCCCCAATAACAAGAACAAATTGCTGGAATGACAGAGCTGTATAATGGCTATTTGGATCCCCAAATAATCTTTCCCTGCATTTGTAAATCGCTTTTCTAGCACTGTACCTAGCGCCTTCTGATGTTTCTCCCTGCACTAAGATGCTGTGAAATGATTCCTCCCAATCCTTTGCCTGCACTTATAAATCATTGTTTCATTTTTTTTTTTACAATCAGGTTTTTGCTATTGCTGTCCCTAGCGCCTTCTCACATCTGTCCCTGCACTCAAAACGCAAAAAAAAAAGTCTGAATCCAAGATGGCCACCGTATTTATGGGGTTGTGACATCACAGGGCTGGCTGGCTGATGATTGGCTGCATGCATGGCATTATGGGTAATCCCACCTTCCCAGAGTTCCTTGCCCCATGTCCTCACACATGTAGCATCCATTTTAGGAAAAATTGCAATTTGTTACCACGAAGCGTGAGGAAATTCGCTTTCATTGTAAATCGAATTTTTCTTGAAATTCGTAACGAATTCCACTTCGTCAGCTTCGATTCGCTCATCTCTAGTGGAGTCTAATCAGGATCACTTTAGACAGGTGTTACGGATCTGAAAAGATCATAAATTGTATGCAAAATTGGAGAAGTTTGTTTTTGCTGTACATGAGGTGCAGTTCTAGGGCTACCTGTTTTCATCTTCAGGTTTTCGAATGGATCCAGAGAAAGTCCGTGCTGTATTGTTGAGACCCTTAACTGACATGACTAAGAAAAGGATGGATGTCTCAATGTGGTCTGATTCGGCATTGCGAGCCTTTACTGCGGTTAAATAAGCTATTCGCTTCTGCAGCTATATGTGTTGAAATGTGCCGTATTTCATTACAAAAAGAACAATATATTCTCAGTTACCGTCTGCAGCTATATGTGGTGAAAGCATTTAGTTGCATATTTCAGTTGAAAAAGAAAAATATATACCCAGTTCACTTCTGCAACTATATGTGGTGAAAGTGTTTTGTTGCGTATCTTATTACAAAAATAAAAATATATACAGAGTTCACTTCTGCAGTTATTTGTGGTGAAAGCATTTAGTGATGCTGGTGATGCCTGTCCCTGATAGTGCTGAAGCAAACCCCTTCCTAAAAAAAAAAGAAAAAAAAGGTGCTGCACTGCTGTCAAACACACACTGTAGTCCTTAAAAGGACTGTTAGGCCTTTCAATAAGGTTTTTGGAATAAAATCAGTAAGTTTAGAGCAAAACGCTATTTGCACCTACCTACTGTCTCCTCTCCCTGACGCTGAATGAGCCGAGCGCCGGACCTCAGCTCCTATATGAAATGGTATCATTTACTATTGCCCTGCGGGGCCTTAACCTATTATTACCCAGAGAATAGTTTTAAAACTTCACATTTATTTAATCTTCTAAAATAGCTACACTGTGATCTGAGAGCTGACACTTATTAAAAAGTTGTGTCACAAATAAGTAGCGCTAATATCTAGTAATACTCAAGTCTATGTCAGTAGGGAGTTGTGCACTGACTCCCTCCAACTAATTCTTCGATTTGGGATGGGAACAAAATAGTAGCCACAATGTATAGCTATCTGCTAACAGGTATATGGGACACTACTGCAGTTTGGTGCTAGGTGTACAAATTATATCCCACCACTGTGGGTAAATTTACCACTCGCAATTGTATATACTGCAGTGTCCTTTCTCGTCCTGTTATTAGATATTTGCACAGAGGTCCCTCTCCCTATATGTGGAGATGACCTGGTATGATGTATAATTCAGCTGAAGACGCTGCCTCTGCTATATTGCTACTATTGGCGTCCGTCCCAAGAGTGAACAGATACAAATGTCTGAGCCATGACCCTGAACAATGCTGCGCTCTTATTGTGACAATTTAAAACTTGCTAGCAGCCCCCCGACATGTTTCGCCACAACAGTGGCTTCATCAGGGGCTAACGGGCAGCAATGAGGAACGCCATATTACCTGTCGTATTTAAAGGACAATGCTTGATTGAAGCCCTCAACGTCCAATGGTTGTGCTGGACGGAGCTGTGACAACATCTTCCTTCTGCGCTGAGTGTGTGTCTGCGATCTCATCATCTATCGCGATCCTTCCTATGCGCCTGAGTCAGCTGCGCCGGGACTTAGAATCGCAGGCACCCCGTGCCGCTACTGCGCCTGCGCATGTCGCAATCTGCATCAACCTGACCACCAATGATTACAAGTCCCTATATGACATTCAATGGATATCTGTCAGTCCAAAAGGAGAGGGATATATGCATCAATAATACCATCATTAATCAATATCTCCTCATTTTTATGAGAAGAAGTTATCAGTTATTCATTTGTTTATTTGGACCTGTCCTAGATGTGATGCCCTAACCCAATAGGTATAATAACTCCCTTACTAGGCTGCAATATGTCAAATTTATCTGATGTCAATTTATAAGGTGGTCACTACATGTTTATGTTAATGTTTATATCTCCTTAACAGATGCTGAGTGGTCGCCTAAATAAATCGCCAGCACTTCTGTACCAAGCCGGAAACCACACGAATGTGGTACATCAACGATGCACAGAGATACATGCAACGTCCCCACGTTGAAAGGTAAGTACATACGATATCAAAATGCATTTATATAGATTTACATTGAACATATTCCATGGTTGAAGGCAACAAGTAACTTAAAGGTTATAGATATATGCGTTTCTCCATGTGTAAGTGCTCTCAAATATTTACACTAATTCATAAGTAATAGAATATATAGCATTTTCTTCCTATAATCTTACAGAAATGAGGAATAAGTGAATCCCTCATTCAACCCTTTGGGACTTAAACTGTCCAGGCGATAGCTCCATCTGGTTTCCTCTCTCAATAAAATGGCATCCAAATCTCCCTTCCTAGGTCCCAGCTTCCTACGGCAAATGCCCCAAAACTTCAGACATTTAGCATCCCCTCTGTGGTACATGCGAATGTGCCGTGATAGAGTCGTGTCCAATTTGGTGTTAATACTGCTTACGTGTTGTCTATATGAAATGGTATCACGTGTTTCGGCCAGCCAATCAGTGTAAAGCTTACAGCTAACATGGCTTTGGTCTTACACTGAGGGGGATTACTTACCTGGACCTTGATTGGCTTCTTAGAAGGCGCCAAACGTGTGGGGAGGAGACTCAAGCAATGCGACAAACACACGTGGTGCTCAGCCCAGTAAAGTCGAGCGCTGAGCATAGCGATGCTTGAGCCGAACCAATACTCGGCCGAGCATGCTCGCTCATCACTATTTTGTGGCCTATTTCATTACAAAAAGAAAAATATATACGCCAGGGCTTGACAAATTTCCTTGGAATCTAGGAGCCAGCTAAAAAAGTTAGGAGCCAGACGGAGCCGCGTCATAAAGCCCCCAGTAGATGTCCCCATAGTGCTTCTCCTCCCCCCCACTTCTCCATAGAGCCAACCAATGATGCATGCCAGTACATAGGGCCCCATAGTGGTCCTTCCCCTCTTCTCCATAGTGCCCCCCATAATGTGCCAGTATATAGGGCCCCCATAGTGCTTCCCCTCTTTAATTGGTTATATGACACGTCAGACGCTGCCAGCTTCCAAGTTATCGCCCCTGGCGTCCGCCATGACATGTGGAAACCCTTACAAGGATTACAGGGTCCGGAGGGGAGGGCAGAGGGGTCCGGAGCGGAGGGCAGAGGGGTCCGGAGCGGAGGGCAGAGGGGTCCGGAGGGGAGGGCAGAGGGGTCCGGAGGAGAGGGCAGAGGGGTCGGAGGAGAGGGCAGAGGGGTCCGGAGGAGAGGGCAGAGGGGTCCGGAGGGCATAAACACAGCGGGCACCATGACACTTTACTGAGCACTACAACCCCCAGCTGGCGCTCAGCCTCTGCAGTCCCCACATCACTACAACTCCCACCTGGTGCTCAGCCTCTGCAGTCTCTGCATCAATACAACCCCCCGCTGGGGTTCAGCCTCTGCAGTCCCCACATCACTACAACTCCCACCTGGGGCTCAGCCTCGGCAGTCTCTGTATCACTACAACCCCCAGCTGGGGCTCAGCCTCTGCAGTCCCCACATCACTACAACCCCCAACTGTGGCTCAGCCTCTGCAGTCCGCGAATCTATACAACCCCCAGCTCTTTTCCCCTCTTGTCATTCTCTTTACGCGCACCGCCCGGGCGCAGCATGAGAGAGGGACTGACAGGAGGGAAGCGCTCATGGATGCGCCAGCCTGAGCAGTGCTGCAGCCGCCTGAGGCTCTATATAGAGCGCTCGGGCGGCTGCAGCATGAAGGGGGCCGGCGCTCCTAGTCCGCGTATAGGACGCGCCGGCCCTGCTCCCTGGCACCTTAGAAAATGGGCTGACAAATCCCATTTGTCGAACCCTGATATACGCAGTTTACTTCTGCAGTTATATGTGTTGAAAGAGTTTACTGGCCTATTTCAGTACAAAAAGAAAAATATATACGCACTTCACTGTTGCAGTTATTTGTAGTGAAAGCGTTTGGTGGCCTATTTAATAGAAAAGCCTGTTGTGTAAAAGTAGAACAAAATTGGCCTAATTGATGTTCTGCGGTGCTTTGATATATTGTGAAGCCCTGTTTTCAGTGTATTACTGGCGACATAAAAATAGGTCCTGCGCAATCAAGTGGATGAGGTGAGTTAATATATATATTTTTTTAACCCCACAATGGATCTTTTACTTAGCATTCTGAATTAAATAATGCTATTATTTTCTATTCTAACCATGTTATAATGGAAAATAATAAAATATACAGAACACTGATTCCAAACCCAAACTTCATTAAAGAAGTCCAGGTTCGGGTCTGTGTACCACTTTCAGTTTTTTCTCACGCGCATGCAAAATGCACCGCACTTACGCGGAAAATACTGAACAACGCAATGCAATCGCAGTCAAAACTGACATCTCCTTTTGCGGTATGGACCCAATTACTTAGTGGTGAGATTCTTTATGTGACACAGACTTGATGAACTTCAAGACTCTTCTGGGCTCCAAGCAATCTTAAAGCTTTGTCTTTTTATTGTCTGTAGCTACTAGAGGCCTGTTCATGCCAGACAGGTTTCCCCAGAAGTATATGGCTCGATGAGTCTCCGATAACACACTTTCATCAATCTTGACAGGATTCGTCTCTGGGAGAGAAATTGTTTTTTGGAATGATTTCTCCATCTCAACCACATCGTCGAATAAACAGAAGACTGGCCGATTCTCTCTTGTCTTAGGCAATACTTTATTTTTTAAATTAAATTTTTTAAATATTTAATATTACATTGAACCAAAACTTGATTAAAATTATAAGAAAGTAAACTTAAATTTGTCAATATATTTTCCAAATCTTCGAAGGAAATTCCCGGACAGTCAATTTGCCAAGCCTTTTGTGCCGGAGAACGTGTATTATTAAATCGTGTTTTAAGCAACACTTTATAAAGTTGTGAAATTTTGAACTTCTGTTCTGTTTCATATTCCTTATAAATGAGTAGACGAACCGGCCACTCTGTGGCCTCCTCCTGCTTCTGCCACCTCCGCAGTCTCTCATCGTCAGGCGAATCTGTGGCCTCCTCATGCTGCTGCCAACTCCAGACTCTGTCATTGTGCCACTCGGTGGCCTTCTCCTGATGCTGCCAACTCCAGACTCTGTCATTTTGCCACTTGGTGGCCTCCTCATACTGCTGCCTCCTCCAGACCTGTCATTGTGCCACTCGGTGGCCTTCTCCTGAAGCTGCTGCTGATGAGATAACACTTGGCATCTGCGCATTGTGCATTGTTTTACTAACTCTGGTATTTGAACTATGTAAATATCTAGCTGTAAGCGCCATGTTGTAATGGAGTATTCCCTAACAGCAGAAAAGCATATATGACGTAACAAGCAGGGGTGTTCCCTTCGGTAGGATGGAACCTTCGTGCTCTGGAGAAGATAATGTGTTGTCTGAGAGATGGAGTATATGGGAGCTTCCTTAGCTGATTCAAAGAATGATGGCCAAATCTCTATCATTACTGCAAGGCACAGTGTTCTACAACCCTATAAAGGCTCTGTGCAGCCCAGAAATAGCCTTTTTTTAACGTAATTCGCCGCAAATAAATTTGGATCGAAGCATATCTTTTCGAAAAATTAGGCGAACCGGCCAAATTGAATATTTGAGAAATTCACTCATCTCTAGACACAGCCTTTCACTGTGGAGGTTGACGTGTCCGAGGTGGGGGTAGGAGCAGTTTTATCGCAGGGCCCGTCACATGGTAAATGGCGCCCATGTGCATTTTTCTCTAAAAAACTCTCTGCCACAGAAAGAAATTACGATGTGGGTAACAGAGAGTTGCTGGCCATTAAGTTGGCTTTTGAAGAGTGGCGTCATTTGTTGGAAGGGGAGATTCATCTGATCACAGTGTTCACAGATCACAAAAATCTGACCCACCTGGAATTGGCAAAATGACTGAACCCGAGGCAGGCCAGATGGTCTTTGTTTTTCACCAGATTCAATTTCATTGTCACTTATCGTCCTAAGGTTAAGAACGTCAAGGCAGATGCCTTGTCATGTAGTTTTCCTGGAGGTGGTGATTTTGACAATCGAAGTCCGATACTGTCGGAGGGGTGGTGATATCTGCTCTATACCCTGACCTAGAGATGAAGGTGTTAGAGGCTCAGGGAGACGCGCCAGATTCTTGTCCCTCTGGGAAATTGTTTGTTCCATCTGAATTGCGTCACAAGGTGTTTGAGGAACATCACTGTATGGTTCTTACGGGACACCCTGGGAGCAGATCCACTGCTGACCTCTTATCGCGTAGATTTTGGTGGCCGGGGTTGCGTAAGTGAGTTGATGACTATTTGTCAGCCTGTAGCACTTGTGCACGAGCTAAGGTGACACATATTTGGCCTTCCGGATCTCTACTTCCGTTGCTCATTCCGTCCAGACCATGGACTCATTTATCCATGGATTTTACCATTACTCTACCTAATTCTTCAGAAAAGATGGTGATTCTGGTGGTAGTTGATTGCTCTAGTAAAATTGAGCACTTTATAGCATTTCTGGGCCTACCTAACGCTAAAACTCTTGCACAAGTGTTTGTTGAAAACATTGTGAAACTACTTTGCATTCCTTCTGACGTGGTCTCGGATCATAGGACTTTGTTTCCATATTCTGGAAGGCGTTCTCTAGACTGGGGATATAACTATCCTTTTCTTCGGCTTTTCATCCTCAGTCGAATGGACAGACGGAACGCACTAATCAGAGTCTGGAGACTTACTTGAGATGTTTTGTCTCTGAGAACCAGAAGAAGTGTTCTTTAGAGATCAGCAAATCGTAGCTGACGAAGTGGAATTCGATCCGAATTTCAGGAAAAATTCAATTTGCAACTATTTTGAATTTCCTCGAGCTTTGTGGTAACAAATCGCAATTTTTCCTAAAATGGCGGCTACATGTGTGAGGACTTGGAGCAAGGAACTCTGGGAAGGTGGGATGCCATGCATGCAGCCAATCAGCAGACAGCCAGCCCTGTGATGTCACAGCGCTATAAATACCCACAGCCATCTTGGATTCTGCCATTTTCCAGCATTCTGAGTGCAGGGAGAGATGTTGCAGGCGCCAGGGAGAGTGATAGGGAGAACCTAATTGTGGAAAAAAAGCGATTTATAAGTGCAGTGAAATATTCTTTTGGGATCCAAATAGCCATTATACAGATCTGTCATTCCAGCAATTTGTTCTTGGGATGCAAGAGCTATGTTGAAAAGCCTTAGGTGGCTTATGTCTGTGGAAAAAGAAAATATATAAGCATTTAGTGTCCTATTTCAATACAAAACGAGAAATATATATGCAGTTCACTTTTGCAGTTATTTGCACTAAAAACGTTTACTGGTCTATTTCAGTAAAAAAAGAGAAATATATACCCAGTTCACTTTTCCGTTATTTGCGCTAAAAGCGTTTAGTGTACTATTTTTTGTACAAAAAGAGAAATATAGGCGCAGTTCTCGTATTCAATTATTTGCGCTAAAAGTGTTTAGTGTCTTTTTTCAATACTACAAGAGAAATAGCTACGGAGTTCACTTTTGCAGTTATTTGTTCCAAAAGTGTTTAGTGTCCTATTTAAGTACAAAAAGAGAAATATAAGCGCAATTCACTTATTCAGTTATTTGCGCTAAAAGTGTTTAGTGTCGCATTTCAATACTACAAGCGAAATAGCTACGCAGTTCACTTTTGCAGTTATTTGCTCCAAAAGTGTTTAGTGTCCTATTTCAGTACAAAAAGAGAAATATATACACAGTTTCACTTTTGCAGTTATTTGCGCTAAAAGCGTTTACTGGCCTATTTCAGTACAAAAAGAAAAAATATTCTCAGTTCACTTCTGCAGTTATATGCGGTGAAAGCATTTAGTGGCCTATTTCAGTACAAAAAGAAAAATATATAATCAGTTTGATTCTACAGTTATATTTGGTGAAAGCATTTAGTGGCATATTTCAGTACAAAAAATATATTCAGCGCTTTTAGGGGTGTTAAAATTTCATTTTTATTTATTTAGTTAAGCTAACAGTATGTCAGAAAGATAAGTGCCAGGCCCTGCACCGGGGAGTGGCAGAGGCCTAAATGTTTCTGGCGCAGACAAAAGTTGCAGCAGAGTATGGGGGCGTGGCAGCAGTGGTCACTTCCAGAGGCCTGAGTCTAGAGTCACTGATGGGCAGCTTTCTTCACCCGCATAGTGAAGAAACTACTCACCAGCAAGTAGAAGAGCAGAACCTGAACCAGCAAGTGGTGGCATACTTGGATTTCAACCTTGCCAGCCGACATTAAAGATCCGCTGGATTACTGGGCAGTCAAACTGGATTTGTGGCCGCAACTGGCCAAGTTTGCCCTGGAAAAGCGGTCCTACTCAGCATCAGAGCGGGTGTTTAATGCGGCGGGGGCCATAGTTACCCCAAGAAGAACTTGCCTGTGCACCCAAAATGTGGATAGCCTGACCTTTGTCAAGATTAATCAGGCGTAAATCAGCCAGGATTTCCACCCACCAATGCCTGATGCATCAGACTAGATCACCCATGATGCCACACCAACAGTTTGACAAAATAGATCGGCTTCTTCTGGATACCTGCCTCAGCTACTATTCTGATGCTGCCACCAGCCTGCTGCCACACATCTGATGCCAAGTGCTCCTTCTTTCACCCACCTTCATCAGCGGGTACTGGTTTTGTCACCCACCGCCCCACTCTGTCACCGGGTCACTCTGTGGTCTCCACATGCTGCTGCCACCTCCACACTATGTCATAGGCCCACTCACTAGTCTCCTGATGTTGCCGCCACCTCCACACTCTGTCATTGCGCCACTCTGTGGCCTCCAGATGCTGCCGCCTCCTCCTTTGTCGTTCAGCGGTACAGTCATATGTGGTAATGCCCTTTTTGCTGTGTATTATTTGCAAAAAAAGATATTTTCCGTTCAGTGGTGCTGTTGTATGTGGTAAAGCCCTTTTTGCCATGTATTAGTGGCAAATAGAGGTGTCTCTAACTATGCCCCTCTCTCGATTTACAGCAAATACATTATTTTCATGTAGAGATCCAAGTGTATCCAAGCTATGTGCGACCCCTCTCATCACTCTCACAATATTGCCGGAACTCAGTTTATTGTTGGCTTGAGTACAGCCCAAGCTTTTGCCGGGATAAAAGGGAACCATCAGGTATATTACAGGATCAAACTTGCAAAATAACAAGTAAAGAAGTTACATAATCCCAGATTCCTCTTTCTGTCGTAACCAAGCTCTGTGATATTTTGATGCCCTCACAATCACTTGTTCTTCTGTATCCACACCTACAGAAGAACCCTTGAGTAAAACGTTTTGGTTCTGGATTTGTGTGCATACCAGTGGGCGGCGTGAGAAAGTGGAGGCTGAAGCGGCGTCACCTGGCTGGACAGGAACCACATTTACCCAGTGGGCCGTAAAGTACATATACTGTCCTTTACCATATTTTAATCTACCTACGAATTTCCTCAAAAAAGGCAGTTTCACTTATAAGATTTCACCACATTCATGAACTGGAAGTGCGTTTGGTGTCTGCAGCAGGAAGCAAGTTAAAAGCGTTATCAGCTAAGATTGATATACTTAAAAGTCCTATGCGTGACAACATGACTTCCCATTTCACACACTGCGCGCTTACGTGATGACGTCCTTATGAGCGTGCGCTGCAGCTGCACTAGCGGGAACTGTCTGGAAGTCGGGAACAGAGGAGCGTGGTTGTACTGTGGAGTGCGGGCACGGCGTCGCACATCCATAAGGGCGGCACACCAATACAGGTGAATACACTATGCACTAACCCTGCACAAAAATGCAAACTAATTCACAGCAGCCCTTATCTATCTGCTGATTTGCTTACTGGACACTACGGGGACTTCTCTACAGCACAGAAACAGCACGAGCACCGCACCTTTCTCTTCCAGCGCTGACCTACTTCCTCCGCTAAGTCCCGTTGACTTCAGATCACTCGATCACACCGGTGTTTTTTGTGAAGCTGACAGCCTATAACCCTCTGTTGAAAAGCCTTTAATGGTGCATATATACGTGGAAAAAGAAAAATATACTCGGCGTTCACTGTTCCAGTTATATGTGGTAAAGCCTTTTATAGGTGGTAAAGCCTTTAGTGGTGTATATCAGTAGAAAAAGAAAAATGTATTCGGCGTTCAGCACTGCAGTTATCTGTTGAAAAGCCTTTAGTGGCGTATATATGTGAAAAAAGAAAAATAGACTCGGCGTTCACTGTTCCAGTTATATGTGGTAAAGCCTTTAGTGGCATATATCAGTTGAAAAAGAAAAATTTATTTGGCGTTTCATTCACATGTCATCTCTGTTTTGGATCCACTTCTGTTTTTTTTGGTATTAGCAATACTGATGGATTACTGAACAAATACTGACCGAGTGAACACGTATGCTTTACAAACAGGATCCTTTTTTGTGGGTTATTGTTCTGACGGATTAGAGGAAGGGCGAATTAATCAGCGACATCAACAAGAACTTAATGCTGACACCCTCTCCACTCTGTCGGGGGGCTCTACTTGTATAAGCGTTTAATAGAAATGGTTCTGTAGACATCTATGTGGAATCAGCTGATGAGGGTGTAAAAGGAGTGCGCTTCTTTTTGACGCTAACATTGACCTGTAAGGCTGAGTTCACACTTGAGTTATTTGGTCAGTTTTGGCCCCGTGACTGCCCAAATGAGTGAAGTATGCAGTATTATTTCACTACCAAAGCAGACTCCCTATGCGTGTTACTGCAAGGCACAGTGTTCTACACCCCTATAGAGGCTCTCTGAAATATACTTTTTTAACGTATTTCGCCTAAAATAAATTGGGATCGAAGCTAATCTTTTTAATCTTTTTGAAAAATTCGGTGAACTGGCCGAATCGAATTTTTTAGAAATTCCCTCATCTCTAGTG
Source organism: Bufotes viridis (assembly GCA_033119425.1). Taxonomy (NCBI): domain Eukaryota; kingdom Metazoa; phylum Chordata; class Amphibia; order Anura; family Bufonidae; genus Bufotes; species Bufotes viridis. The sequence continues at coordinate 538,413,499 of CM065589.1, read as the reverse complement.
GTGTTTATTTTTGTCTTTAGCAGAGTTTGCGATAAACAATCGTAGACAGTAGTCCACTGATAAGTTGCCATTTTTGGGGGCATATGGGTTTCACCTGCAGTATGGCACATTTTCTGGTTCTGATATTTCTGGTATTCCTGAGAAGGAACGTTTTTCGTCATCATTGTCATCTATATGGTGGAAAATTCAAAATAACCTTCGGAATATGGGCAGCAAGTATAAACGTATGGCTGACAGGAAACATATGAATGGTCCGGACCGAAGAGTGGGTGATTCTGTGTGGCTGCCCACAGAAACATTAAGTTGAAGGTACCTTCCTGGAAGTTGGGTCCAAGGTTTATTTGTCCATATAAGATCACTGCCATTATTAATCCAGTAGCCTTTCGTCTTGAACTTCCTTAGGCTCTTAAAATTCATAATGGGTTTCATAAATCTTTGTTGAAGAGATATGTTGAACCTTTGGAACCGTCTTCCTTGCCACCCGCTCCTGTCATGGTGAACGATAGTTGGGTACCAACATCCGAAATAAATGCCAGTCTTTTGGTGAAAGCTTTTCACAGGTCTCACCCAGATAATGTCGGTCCTGGGTGCCCAGAGGTCACCCATAAAGGGGGGGGGGGACTCTCATGGACGTTCCCGTGACAGGAGATCAGTGAGACTGGCAACATGTGGTTTGATCTGACAGGTTCCTTGTGGATCAATTCGTGTCTGTGTTGTTTCTGGTAATGGCCACACCCTTTGCCTCAAGTGTTGCTTATGTGGTCATTTAACCTTCTCTATTTATTATGGCTTCTCCCACCATGCTGTGCGGTTTATAGCTTCAGTCTTTTTGTGGATTGCTGGTGTTTCAATCTCGGCAGAGTTCCTGTGCTTCCATGGCCATTTGAAGTTAAGTGTCTTCTTCCCCTTTTGTTTATTGTTTGGTTTTCTTGTGTTGCTCTTTTGCCTATCATTTGTGTTTAGGCCTGAGGGAGACTACTGTTCATTCTACCGTTTGGAGGAACAGGTTGTCTCTTGTCCTGCCATTAGTACCAGGGTCCTACAGGTGAGTAAGGACTTTAGGTTCCTGTGTATGAACTCACCTACCTCTGGGGTCAGTTCATACTTGCAGTCAGTCAGGACTTTGATTAGGGTTTCTCTGGGAGGTGACCTGCTCCTTTCCTTAATTTCCAGGCCTTTTTTTCCTCACCACTTTCCCTCCTACGTACGGTGTGGGTTTCCCTCCCACACTAAGGCGTAACACCAGGGTTATGAAGATCGTAATAACCACCCACTGCCTTTTGATGAGGAGCAGTGCAGAGCCTCAGTTTGCAGCAATGTATCTTGGCCTTGCTGTAGTAGACAGAGTTTGCCAGCACCATGAGTGCTCCTTCACTAACAACCAACTGTTATTAACAACTCTGGTTCTTAGCGCAGGGTTGTGCTTCACAGCTGAAGTCGAAGGAAGCTCAGATCCCAGCTGTTGAATCTTTGATTGGGGACTCCACTTACATGCAGTGACCAAATCAGAGTCTTTGAAATAAAGTAATAAAATAGTAATCTCAAAATGAGATAAAAATGTTTTGAATACAAAAAACACAACCCCCAAAAAAAGCCAAAAACATAATTTTTTTGTATAAAAAGATTAACTATGCACTCAATATGTAAAAATAAAAAAATACACATAAATAATCTATGAAAAAAGCAAAGCCAAAAATTGCTTTATTTTCAATTTTTCCACAAGGACAAAAAAATAATAAAAGTTCTCCAGCATAAAATAAGACCTAAAAACATCAATAAAAAAATTAAGTTATGGTTGTTGAAATGCAGAAAGGCAAAAATGAAAATAAGTAAATAAATTTGCTTGTCATTCAAGAGGTTGTTTAAGACTGGGGGGGTTTTGAAACATGACCCACCTGCTTCCCACCACCAGTTCCCCACTCCTTCTCTTGAAGTCTTGCGATGCTCTGGTGGGCTCCATTGATGTCAACATCTAGTTTGACATCACCACAGCCAATCACTGGCCGCATCGGTGTATAACTCCCCGTGCGTCATAACAAATGGTCACATGACGCAAGGGGAGCCAGACACTGCCATGGTCAGTGATTGACTGTGGCATTATCAAACCGGATGTTGACATCTATGAAGCCCAGCGGAGCATCACAGGCCTGCAGGAGAAGGATCAAGAAGCTGGTGCTGGGAAGCAGATAAATTATCTTTCTTTTGCAGGTCCAGCATAAAGAAATTTGATCTGAATTTCAGGAGAAAATTGTTTTGCCGTAAAGCTGAATTTCCTTGCATTTCGTGGTAACAAATCAATTTTCCCAGAAATGGCAGTTAAAAAAAGAAACAAAAAAAAATGTTCGCCTCATCCATTTGCCATCGCAGCCACCTTGATTGAAGATACCGCTTGAAATATTACGTAGGGGGACATCACCACGCAGGCGCACTGGCAGGGAGAGATTTAGCGCGGTGTCTTCAATCAAGATGGCCAGAAAAGCCTCTACACTTGTAAATGGATATGGTGAGAATTTTTTAAAATTTACTTATTTTTACCAAGATTAATCCCTGAAAGGCCTAAATGGTAGCTTCAGATGCCACGATCAGTAATGAATGCGGCAACTGAGGGTTTCAATGATGGGAGACGGCCCAATCGCTGTTCCCAGTCATTGCGTCTGCTACATACAAAGAAATATGCTTTGTGGCGAAGTAGTTCGTCACAAATCGAAATTTCTTTATGAAATTCGGTGAAGCAAATGTTTCATAACTTCGCTCATCTCAAATGATAACCTAATCAATCCTGCAATAAGGGAGTATAAGGATATAATACAGAGAACATCAGTACAACACACTTCTCCTTTCCATATTTTATGAACAAGTTCTACTTTGGATCAAAACTTGATACTATTTTAATTTTAAAATACATGTAGTAATTTTGCATTTAGGGCACAGACTTTCTGTAGCCTCAGAAATCCTTTTTTCCACCTTCTATGCTGTAGAAAAGCTGATTATTCAACATCTGTGATCCTCCATTCCTATAGAAAACATTTCTGTTGTCTGGTTCTGGTCATAAACAGATAGGTTACGGACTTTCATCCTGAGGTTGCATTATCATGGTGTCACTTGCTTTGTCATGCTACTCATATGAGAAATACATCAGCCTGATCTTAGCTTTGCATCTGCTGGCTGCACAAATGTAGCTGCTGTGGCTTACAGTCCGATGCAGCATAATATATTCTGTTGTAAAGCATTAGATTCTATGTGCAGAATAAACTCTTTTGCTTATTTTGATGACTTTACAGTATGAGAAGATTTAAATTGATATTAAGAAGGAGTACCATTTCCGTGCAGTTAGAATATTTTCATCTTCCTCTCAAAGGGGATTAACTCCCCTTCACTCCTTTACTATGTATGAGTGAAGCATCACATCATTTCCTTGCTCTGATTATCTCCTTGCCTTGCGCTGCATTGTGCAGGGCAAGGTCTGGTTGTTGTGAGTCGGTGATGTACCAGGCTTCACATCAGTATGCTAGGCGGAGACTTCAACCTAGTAGGGAGCCCAGTGATATCACTGACACAAATGGTCTGTGAATAGTGCTGTTCTGGGCGGTTTTAGAGGTGGGTACTAGTGATACGCACCTCTAAAACTTCCCAGAATAGCGCTATACATCACCCATTTGTGTTGACAAAGTCAGCAGGCTCCCTGTTAGTTGGAAGTCTCCACCCAGCATACTGATGTGAAACCATCGGCCATCACTAGTTGATCAATGGGGATCTGGCCCCCCCCTCCAGCTCAGGACACGAATAGGACAGGCTCTATTTTTATGCGGAGCTGCGGACTGTAAATTCAGGGCCGCGCTCCGGAAATGCGGATGCGGAGAGCGCATAGTGTGCTCTCTGCATCCATTCCGTCCCCATAGAGAATTAATGGGTCTGCACCCATTCCGCAGAATTGCAGAACGGGAGCAGACCACATTCACGGACGTGTGAATGGATCCTAAAAGTCATTTGTGTTCACTATGTTCTTAGATGTGATACTTTAAACTGTGATCTTTTTATGTGTCACATCTGCTTTCAGTCCCTAGAGCCCAGGGAAAACTAAGTAGCAGCATAGAAAATAATTGCTTCATTTCAATGAGCACCCCTGTAGTTTGCTGGCACTGCATTGTGATAATATCTAATGTATATGCTTCATTTGGAACCAAACAAAAAGCAGACATTTGTCAGTATAAGGAATATAAAATTTCTTGTTATGAAAACCATATTTTCTTATGACTTCATTTAATTTAGTTTCTTCTATATGAAGGAAATATACATGTAGTTCTGTAATTGTGAAAAGCGTAAATTCCTGGTAAAAGCAAACTGTGCAAACTGACTTCTCATATTTAAAGTCATGCATTGGTGAGTGGTAGTCATTTGAGATGAGCGAATTTTTTAAAAATTTGATTCGCCGGTTCACTGAATTTTTCGATCTGAATTTATTTGGGGCAAATTTCTTTAAAAAGGGCTATTTCCTGGCTGCGGAGAGTCTTTATAGTGGTGTAGAATAGAGATGTCCCGAACTATTCGTCGGCGAACAGTTCCCAGCGAACATCGCTTGTTTGCGATCGCCGTGGCGGGCGAACATATGCGATGTTCGGTCCGCCCTATACATCATTATTGAGCAACTTTGACCCTGCACCTCACAGTCAGCAGACACATTCCAGCCAATCAGTATACCCTCCCTGCCAGACCCTCCCACCTCCTATCAAAAAGCAAGGACAGCATCCATCTTAGATTCATTCTGAAGCTGCAGTGTTAGTTAGAGCAGGGAGAGTGCTGCTGCTGCTGAATTAATATAGGGATTCTAGGGAAAGCATTAGCTACTAGTGTTCTGTGTCCACTCCAGTCTTCAAAGCCTCATCTGCTGTAAGGACAGCGTCCTTACAGTACCCCATAAAGCCCTTTTTAGGGCTGGTACATCAGTCTGCTTATATATATATATATATATATATATAATATTGCAGTTGCATGCCCGTGTGTGAGAGACCGAAGGCCCACAGACTGTACTGTGTGCACACCACTCATATAGGGTGGCAGAGTACCTTGCAGATAAAAAAGTAATTTCATTTTTACCCTTTAATATAATTTCAGTTGCCTGCCAGTGTGTGTCAGGCCCACACAGACTGTACTGTGCCCACTGCCAGTGCCCACCACTCATATCGGGTGGCACAGTACTTTGCAGATAAAAAAGTCATTTAATTTTCACCCTTTAATATAAATTCAGTTGCCTGCCAGTGTGTGTCAGGCCCACACAGACTGTACTGTGCCCACTGCCAGTGCCCACCACTCATATCGGGTGGCACAGTACCTTGCTGATAAAAAAGTCATTTAATTTTTACCCTTTAATATAATTTCAGTTGCCTGCCAGTGTGTGTCAGGCCCACTGACTGTACTGTACCCCCTGCCCACCACTCATATAGGGTGGCACAGTACCTTGCACGCATAGTACCACTAATAAAAAAAAAATGACAGGTAGAGGCAGGCCTTCGTGGTGCTGTGATTTCCTTTGGCCCTAGAATAATGCCCAGTGTTCAGAGGCCACATACCCTGAACTCGAAAAATTCTGAGGATATAGTTGACTGGCTTACACAGGACACCCAATCTTCTACAGCTTCCGCTCGGATCCTTGATGCACCATCCTACTCCAGCTCAGCTTCAGGCACCTCTCAAGTTACGACTCACCCGTCCACCGCCACCACCAACACTAGCACCACAGCCGCTTCACTTGATCTGTCAGAGGAGTTATTTACACATCAGTTGGAAGAAATGAGTGATGCGCAACCATTATTGCCAGAGGATGTAGATAACAGGGATATGTCTCAGTCAGGCAGCATAACACACATGGATGTACGGTGTGATGATAATGATGTTGTACCCGCTGCTGCTTCCTTTGCTTAGTTGTCAGATACAAGTGAAGCAGTTGATGATGACGATGTGTCCATGAATGTCACGCGGGTGCCCGCTCGAAGAGAAGACGAACAGGGGGAAAGTTCAGATGGGGAGACAGAGAGGAGGAGGAGACAAATTGAAAGCAGAGGGATGTCATCACAAGGAGCTAGTGGCACAGTCAGACAGCATGTATCGGCACCCGGGGTCAGCCAGACAGCACGCCAATCAACGCATGCTGTTGCCACCACCAGAATGCCGTCATTGCAGAGCTCAGCAGCATGGCATTTTTTTTGTGTGTCTGTCTGATAACAGCAATGCCATTTGCAACCTGTGCCAAAATAAACGTCGTGGGAAGTCCAACACCCACCTAGGTACAACTGCTTTGCGAAGGCACATGATCTCACATCACAAACGCCTATGGGATCAACACACGAGTACAAGCAGCACACAAACTCAAAGACACCATCCTCCTCCAAGGCCAAGCATCTTCAGCCACGTCATCCACTGCTGTCCTCCCTGCCCCCTCTCAACCACCTGCGAATCCGCCTCTCACCTTCAGCAGTTCCTGCTCATCTGCCCACAGTCAGGTGTCTGTCAAGGAAATGTTTGAGCGTAAGAAGCCAATGTCACAGAGTCACCCCCTTGCCCAGCGTCTGACAGCTGGCTTGACAGAACTGTTAGCCCACCAGCTTTTACCATACAAGTGGAGTCTGAGGCCTTCAAAAAATTTGTAGCTATTGGTACACCGCAGTGGAAGGTACCCGGCCGAATTTTTTTTTTCACAAGGGCAATCCCCAACCTGTACTCCATTGTGGAAAAGGAAGTCATGGCATGTCTGGCACACAGTGTGTGGGCAAGGGTCCATCTGAACACTGATACCTAATCTGCAAAGCACGGTCAGGGCAGATATATCACGTACACTGCACATTGGGTAAACCTGCTGAGGGCTGCCAAGCATGGAATGCGTGGATCTAATGGGGAGTTGGTGACAACGCCACGACTAGCAGGCAGGCGTGCTGCCACCCCCTCTACTCCTCCTACTCCATCCTCTTCCCTAACCTCCTCAGCTGAGTCCTCTTCTGCTGCTGCGTCTTGCTCCACATCAACTGCACCCCCCCCCTCAGCTCCCCGGGGGCTATTCCTCATCCCGGATACAACAGTGTCACGCCGTCTTGGGGTTGACTTGCCTGAAAGCAGAGAGTCACACCAGTCCAGCACTCCTGTCCGCCCTGAATGCACAGGTGGATCAGTAGCTGACCCCTCACCAACTGGAGATCGGCAAAGTGGTGTGTGACAACGGAAGCAATCTGTTGGCGGCATTTAATTTTAGCAATTTGACACATGTGCCGTGCATTGCACATGTGTTGAATCTGATCGTACAGCACTTTGTGGGTAAGTACCCAGGCTTACAGGACGTCCTCAAGCAGGCCAGGAAGGTGTGTGGCCATTTCAGGCGTTCCTACACGACCATGGCACACTTTTCCGATATTAAGCAGCGAAACGACATGCCAGTGAGGAGCTTGATTTGCGACAGCCCGACATGTTGGAATTCAACACTCCTAATGTTCGACCGCCTGCTCCAACAAGAAAAAGCCATCATCATTTTTGTATGACTGGGGTTCTAGGACAGCCTCTGCGGAGCTGGGTATTTTTTTGCCACGTAACTGGATGCTCATGCGCAATGCCTGTAGGCTCATGCGTCCTTTTGAGGAGGTGACAAACCTAGTCAGTCGCATCGGAGGCACCGGAGGCCCCATCAGCGACCTCATCCTATTTGTTTTCTTCCTGGAGCGTGCCCTGCGAAGAGTGCTGGATCAGGCCGTAGATGAGCGGGAAGAGGAAGAGGAAGAGTTGTGGTCACCATCACCACCAGAAACAGCCTTATCATCATTGCTTGCTGGACTTGCGGCAATGCTGGAAGAGGAGTCTGTGGAAGAGGAGTCAGAGGAGGAATGTGGCTTTGAGGAGGAGGAAGACCAACCACAGCAAGCATCCCAGAGTGCTCATTGTTGTCACCTATCTGGGACCCGTGGTGTGGTACGTGGCTGGGGGGAAGAACAGACCTTCAATGACATCAGTGAGGACGAGGAACGGGAGATGAGTAGCTCAGCATCCAACCTTGTGCAAATGGGGTCTTTCATGCTGTCATGCCTGTTGAGGGACCCTCATATAAAAAGGTTGTAGGATAACGACCTGTACTGGGTGTCCACACTACTAGACCCCTGGTATAAGCAGAAAATGCCTGAAAGGTTACCGAATTACCGGAAGTCGGAAAGGATGCAGCAGTTCCAAAACAAGTTAATAAGTATGCTTTACACAGTGTATAAGGGTGATGTCAGAGCACAACGGGAATATAACATGGGAAGAGGTGAAAGTAATCCTCCTCCTACCACGACTACGCCGAGAAGGACAGGACGCTTTACAGACGTGTTGTTGATGGAGGACATGAGGAGCTTTTTAAGTCCTACGCATCACCACAGCCCTTCGGGGTCCACCCTCAGAGAACGACTCGACAGACAGGTAGCAGACTACCTCGCCTTAACTGCAGATATCGACACTCTGAGGAGCGATGAACCCCTTGACTACTGGGTGTGCAGGCTTGGCCTCAGCTATCCCAATTTGCGATAGAACTTCTGGCCTGCCCCGCTTCATGTGTCCTGTCAGAAAGGACCTTCAGAGAAGAGAAGTCGCCTAGGTCAAAAAAGTCTAGAATACCTCACCTTTATTAGGATGAATGAGGCGTGGATACCGAAGGGACTGACAGTGGGAAATACATTTGACAAAAAAGGCCTGATGAGATGTCTTGGGCTAAAAATGTTCCCCACGCTGCTGTATTTAATCTCTGCATGCCGGATGACTTGCTTGACTTCTCCGCCACCAACTAGGGTTCAAGCCGCAATGTTTTAGTACACTTTCTGCCTGGAAAACATCAATGTTTCTGGCTGCTGGTGCAACAATACCTAATTTTTCAGGCATGTGTACATGCCTAATTTTTCTGGCCTCTGGTGCTACACTGTGGCTGCAAAAACAAAACAAAAAAAAAAGGAACATACATGTGTCAATTCCCTTTCGTGATTATTATCTTGTTGTGGTGAAGGGGCTTGCGTATCACAATAAAGCGATCACCTCTAGCGATCGGCTGGAAAAATCTTCATAGAAAAAACATTAATTTTCTTTGTGATCATCTAAGGTGATCATTAAAGCCTACTAGGCCAACAATGGGCCCACACTGCAGAATCATTGTTTTCTGGGTCACTTAACTGTCACTGAGCACAGTCATCTCTACACCAAGATTGACGCATAGAGGAATAAAATTATGTCATGACTGTGTCAACTATTGAAAACTCTTTGCGGTTGTCTAAAATCTTTTTGATAAACGTCCCCTGATAGGGGACGTAAGAGGGATTAAACTGATAAGAATAGTACTACTTAACACACCACTCATATAGGGTGGCACACCCAAATTGGAAGGAAGAGGACCGACCAACCATCTTTTTCCATCTCCCGGTTCCTAAAATCTATTCGATACACGTCCCCTGATAGGGGACGTAACAGGGATTAAACTGATAGGAATAGTACTACTTAACACACCACTCATATAGGGTGGCACACCCAAATTGGAAGGAAGAGGACCGACCAACCATCTTTTTCCATCTCCCAGTTCCTAAAATCTATTCCATACATTCCATAGGGGACAAAACAGAGATTAAACTGGTAAGAACAGATTTTTTTAATTTAAAAAAAGAGGACAGCCTCTGCGGAGCTGGGTATTTTTAGCCGCGTTACTGAACGCTCATGCACAATGGCTGTAAGCTCATGCGTCCTTTTGCGGAGGTGACAAACCTGGTCAGTCAAACCCAAGGCAACATCATCGACCTCATCCCATATGTTACGCTGAGCGCTCCGGGCCCTCTGTTGGCCTCGGAGCGCTCACAGCGTGTGTCTCCTGGCAGCGCTCCAGCGTCTCGGCGTGTGCGTCCCCGGTCTCTAGGGCGCACACGCACCGGGACTCTTAGATCTAAAGGACTAGTGCACAGGTGATTTGTGCCTGGTCCAAACTGGTTTATCAAGGGTTAAGCTTTGTGAGAGGCAGTACTGTTTGGCCTTAATTAGGCCTCACCTGTGCACTGCCTATAAGTACCATCCCCTTCCACAGTCTCCTGCCGGATCTTTGTTGCCTCTGTGCCCTAGAGAAAGCGTCTTCTGTGTACCCTTTGCCTGTTGCCATACCCGTTGCTACGACCACCGCCTCTGAACCTGTGCCGCCTGTCCTGACCTTTTTGCTACGTCCGACTACGCCTCTGCCTATCCCCTACGCCTGTCTCAGCAGTCAGTGAGGTTGCGCTGCTATCGGAGGACACGACCTGGTTGCTACCGCCGCAGCAAGACCATCCCGCTTTGCGGCGGGCTCTGGTGAAAACCGGTAGCAACTTAGAACCAGTCCCCCGGTACGGCCCACGCCAATCCCTCACTGACACAGAGGATCCACTTCCACTACCGCCTCCTGCTACCAGTCCGGATCCTGACACCATATTTGTTTTTTCTGGAGCGTGCCCTGCGAAGAGGATCAGGCCGTAGATGAGCATGAAGAGGAAGAGTTGTGGTCACGATTACCACCAGAAGCAGCCTTGTCGTCGTCGATTGCTGGACCTGCGGCAACGTAGAGAGAGGAGTCTGAAGAAGAGGAGTCAGAGGAGGAAGGTGGCTTTGAGGAGGTGGAAGACCAACCACAGCAGGCGTCCCAGGGGGCTTGTTGTCACCTTTCGGGGACCCTTGATGTTGTATGTGGCTGGGTGGAGGAAGAGACCTTCAATGACGTCAGTAAGGACAAGGAACGGGACATGGCTAGCTTGGTATCCAACCGTGTGCAAATGGGGAGTTTGCGGTTGTGCAAATGGACTGTTTGTGGTTGTTTGCGGTGCTTTAAACAGGGAGTTTGGTCTGTCAGAGTTTGGTCTGTCACTGTAAAGTGGGCGTAACCCTTTCACTACTTGATCAATACAACATCATACCTGATCGTATACATACACTGGATGTTTTAACCTCTTGCCGACCCCGGTACGCAGGATTGCGTCCTGTGGGCGGTCGGTTTATTCGTCCTGGACGCGAGGGCACGCCATATCGCGAGACGCGAGAAGACGCGCTCCTGGGTCCGGTGGAACGCAAGTGGAACGCACCGCCGGGCGCAGGAGATGTGTGTCACCAGCCTGCCAGCCAATGATCAGCGCTGGCAGGCTGGTGATTTTTAAAATCACCTATGGAAAATGGTGATTCAAGTTTTATTTATAAATATAGTTTTTTTTTTTAGAGGGGCGTGGCCAAGCAGCCGAGAGAGATGGCAGCCTGATTCTGAGCTCCCGCTCTTTCACAGCGTACAAACTCTGCTGGACCCCACCAGTACCCACCGAACGACTGCAGACAAAGCCGAGAAAGCTCCTATTGTTCTCCATGATGAACAGGGGCAGGAAGAGCCTGAAACAACAAGGCAAACTGGAGTTTTTCTTCAGCCAGGAGCGGAGCAAAGATGGCGCCGGCGGGGAAGACGCGCAAAACTCGTCCAGCTCCAGCCCTTCCTCATCTGCGGGCCTGCGCTCCCCAGCTGGCCTGCAACACACCAGAGACTCCCCGTGCATGTCATCTGCCGGGTCGCCAGCAGCAGCGAACTCACCCTGCCTTCTACAGACGGAGCCGGGAACTTCTCCTGCAGAGCATCGGAGCGCTGACCCCCGGACCTCAACCACAGCCAGCCCGGAAAAGCAGAGGCCTAGATACCTTGGCCCTCCAGAATCGGGTGAGTGCATCATTCCCCTGTCTGCTCAGCCAGGCTCTTCCCCGCTGCATGAGGCGCTGCAAAACTTACAGACCTCAGACCAGCCTGCATCTGGAACCCTGCTAAAGGACATGCTCCTAGTTTTTCACCAGGCCACCACGGTACAGATCACAAAGCTACTAGTGCCGATCCAGGCCGAGGTGCAGGAGCTAGGGGATAAGGTCCAACATGTGGAAGTTAAAATGGGAGAATTTGCAGCCTCCCACAACAATTTAATCGACTCCCATGATCTCCTCAAGGACGAGGTATCCCAGTTTAAAGCCAAAATCGCGGACCTAGAGGACCGTTCCCGTAGGAACAACCTGAAACTACGGGGGGTCCCTGAGGACATTACAGCACCTGAACTCTCCAGCTACATACAAAAGCTGATAAAGTTACTGTTACCTACATGCACTGATCGTGATCTTATTATAGACAGAGCACACAGAATCGTCAAGCCTAAACACCTGCCTGATGATGTCCCCAGGGACTCTGGAGAATGGCAACTGGTGGAGAACAGAAGGAGAAAGAAAGTTCGGTGAGGGGTCCTAACCCGATACAGCTCTTAGAAGGAGAGAGCGGACGCTTTACTACTACCTCTCTATGGCATTTGGTGGAACTTTTCCCCTAATGTATGCTGAGGCAAGTGTCTATGCCTCACTCACCCATTTACTCCTTTCTGCTCTATTCATAGGGCAGCACTTGTTATTTCACTTTATTTTTTACTTCTGTTTACAGTTTTGGTTTTTATGTCTTTCTGGCAGAACATCACCTTATAGGGTGTATATTTGTAGTGCATCGCCTGCTGGGGGAGCTGCTCCTCCCTCCGCATCCCAGATGTGTTTTGCGTCCATGGCATATCCTAGCCAACCATGGCCCTAAAACTTAGCTCCTTAAACGTAAGGGGGCTGAATAGCCCGTACAAACGAAACCTGATGTGGAGGGAGGCTCTTTCCCTGCATTGTGACATCTTTTGTGCTCAGGAGATGCATATTATTGCAGCGGACGCAATAAGAAAAAGCGAGGTGTTTTACTAGCAATCAGAAGCACTGTTGCATACTCCGCAGTATCCTCCATTACTGACCCTGGAGGGCGCTACATAATTCATATATGTCACCTGAACAACGTTCTCTATACCCTAGTGGGTGTTTACGCACCAAATGCTCACTCTCAGCGCTTTCTCCACAGGCTGATCGATAAGGTCCAGTCTGTGCAGAAGGGAAGGGTCCTTATGTGTGGGGATTTTAATGTTGTCCCGGACGCCTCTCTAGACACGTCTTCCTCTGCGAGACAAAAATCATGTGTACTGGCGGATGCTCTCTCCAAACTCTCTCTGTACGATGTCTGGCGCTTGCATCATGCTACGGAAAGAGATTATACCTACTTCTCCCCATCACATGTTACTTACTCCCGCATTGACTTTGTCTTGGCGGATAGAAATACCCTCTCAGCCATAACAGAATCTGCTATAGGTGTAATAACGTGGTCGGACCACGCCCCTGTCTCTGTAACTATTTCCGAACAATATAGTCGCCCACCAAATTCACTTTGGAGAATAAACGAATACCTGCTCGCAGAGCCAGACTGTCAGGAGGAGGTGAAGGAGGCATTGAAGGAATACTTCTCAACTAATGTAAACTCTGTAGAGAACCCTTCCATTGTATGGGTGGCACACAAAGCTTACGTCAGGGGCATATTTATAAAGTTAGGACACAGAGCCAAAAGGAAAAGGGAACAACTAACATCAGATCTACTGTCCAAAATACAAAATGCGGAAACATTGAATAAAGCTTCCCCATCTGCTCAGCTTTCTGAGGAATTGCGCTCCTTAAGAGCTAAGCTTGGGGAGCACATGCTGCACAAATATGAAATGTCCCTGAAAAAAGTGAAAGCAATGTATTATTCCCAGGCAAACAAGGCGGGAAAACTGCTAGCGAGGAAAATCAAAACTAGAGCCCGGAATTCCCGCATTGCTTTCCTGTGGAATCCCCCTAAAACACAAAAAATACATGAGCCTAAGGCCATAGCTAATAGGTTTATGTCTTACTACTCAGGCCTATACAATTTGGTTGAGGGGAAGGAGGTTGTCCAACCACCTAGTCGGGACATTGATAACTACCTTGAATCCCTATCATTGCCCTCTATGACTGAGGAACAGAGGGAAAAGGTCTGCCAGCCCATAACCCGTGAAGAAATCCGGAGTATTATCAAGTGCCTGCCCCATCACAAAAGCCCCGGCCCAGATGGCTTGTCCAACTCGTACTACAAACTGTTCTCAGATCTTCTTACCCCACACCTCCATGAGTCCCTAACCAGAATACTAACTGATGGACAAATGCCTAGAGACATGCTAGAGGCAATTATAGTCACCTTGCCAAAACCCGGCAAAGAGCCGACGGTCCCCCAAAATTTCCGGCCAATATCCCTCCTTAACACAGACCTGAAAATATACGCCAAACTGTTGGCAAATAGGCTGGCGGATATAATACCTTCCCTGATAGCCCTGGACCAAGTGGGATTTGGTCTTGGTAGACAAATCACTGATAACTCTAGGAGAATACTCAATCTGATTGACAGGGTTAACAGGTTGAAGATGCCCACGGTGTTCTTAACCCTGGACGCCGAGAAGGCGTTCGACCGGGTGAATTGGTCGTTCGCCTTCTCGGTGCTCGGTAAAATGGGCTTTCCAGATGTAATGATAGGGGCCATAAAAGCACTATATACAAACCCAACAGCCCGAGTACTGGCTAATGGAGCTCTTTCAGACCCCTTTGGGCTTTCTAACGGCACCAGGCAGGGCTGCCCTCTGTCACCTTTGATCTTTATACTGTCGTTAGAACCATTAGCGCAGGCCATTAGACAAGCAGGAAATATTTCAGGAATACAGATCGGAGATAGACAGCACACTCTCACTATATGCTGATGACATAATCATCTCCCTGACGAATCCTACCCAGTCACTGGCAGCATTGACACAGGTCATCCACTTGTATGGCTCCCTGTCATTTTATAAGCTCAACGTAGGGAAATCTCAAGCTCTTCCCCTTATTATTCACAGTCAGACCCTGGAGCAGCTGAAACGTCTCTACCCATGGGACTGGCAGACCACCAGGGTACAATACCTGGGAATCCAACTCACCCCTACTATCCAGCAGTTATACAAAGCACATTTCCCGCATTTGCTTTCAGAGCTCCAAAAAGAACTAGGAAACATTGCAAAAACAGAAATCTCATGGCTGGGTAGAATAGCGGCATTTCAGCAGCATGTGCTCCCTAGGCTGTTATACCTTTTTAGAATCCTACCGATAGAGTTACCCCGCTCCTTCTTTAATACTATTAATAGGATGCTTACCAGATTCACTTGGAACAAGGGTCCCCCCCCCCCGTATTGCCAGAACGATCATGTGTAGACTCAAGAGATTCGGGGGCCTCGGCCTCCCGAATATCTTTGACTACTATGTAGCCACCAGAATACACCAACTCAGAGAGTGGTGGTCGTCTGACGAGCCCACACACTGGGTCCACATTGAACAGACGCTGGCCCCGGTCCCCAACCTCAAAGCGCTTCTACTGGCATCCCTGTATGGAAGTGTGCCGTTTTCCTCTTCCCTTCCGTATCTCCTCTCAACCTCTGTAAGCATGTGGAAACAGTACCACGGCCGAGCGAATGGCACCAAAGTCTCTATAGCAAAGTTCACCCCAATTGAAGCCTTACAATGTCTTCTTCCGGATCTGCCTCTGGGGACGTGGAAAAGGGGAGGAGTGGAGACGGTCGCACACCTGCTTTCCCACTTGACTTTAAAACCCTTTGCAGACTTGCAAAAACAATATAACATTCACCAGAGGGACTTCTACAAATACCTACGAATAAGACATTTATTAGCAATTAACCCCACGATGGAAGGAGAAACACATCTTGATCTCCTGAACCAATGGTCCCTAAAACAATCCAAATGGAGGGGTGTCCGCCCACTGTACACCTTCCTGGGTAGAAAAAGTTCCTTTGTCAAATCTGCTCCCTTGACATCATGGGAGGCGGATCTGGGGCGCTGCGCCTCTCCAGCACAATGGACGGCAGCTATACGCTTTGTGTCAAAAAGCTGAAATGTGTCTCACACTTTGAATCCTATGCAAAAACGCTCCTCAGATGGTACTTCACCCCCTGAGACTAAGCCGTATATTTCCTGGCTCGGAACCACATTGCTGGAGAGGATGTGGTAGTAAGGGGACTCTGCTTCATATACTCTGGGGTTGTCCTCGGTTGAGAGGTTTATGGTCTGACATCTTCCGATTAATAGAAGGAGTTTCCGGCCGCAAGCTGGACATGGATCCTGCACTGGCCTTATTATTCATAGATCTCACTCTGATCCCCTGCAGCCTCAGGACTATCTCCATGCACTTGTTCCTAGCCACGAAACTGGCAATCACTAGAAATTGGAAAAGTACGGTGATCCCAACCGCACAGGAAATTATGAGGGCTGTAGATACAACACGGTCCTATGAAAGGATGTTAGCACACAAGAACTTTGCAATGGAAAAATTTGAGTCCGATTGGTCAAAATGGACAGACCTTTACCCAAACACACAAAACTGACGGTGGGTCTAACCCAGGCATCCTCAAACTGCGGCCCTCCAGATGTTGTAAAACTACAACTCCCAGAATGCCCTGCTGTAGGCTGATGCCTGTAGGCTGTTCGGGTATGCTGGGAGTTGTAGTTTTGCAACAGCTGGAGGGCCGCAGTTTGAGGATGCCTGGTCTTAACCCATTTGCCCGCTTCATTCATTCACTCCTTCCTCAGCAGATGATCCAGAAAGATAATCCGGAAAGAGCGAAGGCTGACTGCATGACGCACACCTGAACAACTTGAAACAATAATACTGAAAACTCTGTGCCTATTGTTCTGTTTATGTCCACGTCTCGTTCTGTTTGTTCTGTTTTTGTTTGTCCTAGTCTCGTGCTGTTTGTCTCTGTCCTTGCCTTTGTCTTTGTCCTTGCAGTAGTTCTCTTATCTCTTTTATTCTTTATAGTTCACACTCATATGCACCACATAATTACGGTAACCGGTTGACACTCCAATCTGCCAACCCATAAATCATGAAGGACACTCTGCACTGGAGGCTTTTTCCCCATTGCACAGGGCCCTCCTAAACTGGTACGCCTGGGCAGCAAGTGTCACCTTCAACAAGACGAGTACTATCTCATCTACGGATTCTTTGCGCTATACCGTGCGAATTTCTCGAGACCCGCATAATTTGACTCAGGTATTTCAATGTACTGCGCTTCTGTGTTATGGTATTTTTGAAGCATTGTCACTATGGCATTATGTATTAACCTACCCTGAAAAACTACTCTAATACTACTGTATCGAAGATAAGAAACATCATCTCCATCATTCATAGCCAGTTTAAATTTGTATAGATATTACATGACGTAAACCCTAATCCGATACATTTCTATCTGCCATTACAATGTACCATATTTTGTGTCATGTTGCCGTACTGAGTCTCTGTTAAATGCACTTTATATAATAGGACATATGTACCTTGTTCTTATTTTTGTACTTCTCGCAAAAAATGTTTTTCAATAAAAACTTATTGAACGATAAATATAGGGGTTTTATAAGGGATCTGTGCCATGTGCTGGGTCCTTTTCATCGGTTGGACCCAGCACAGAGCACAGATCCCAAGTAAGTGCACCAAACACTACACATCAGGCCCTGATCACCCCCCATCACCCTAATTAACCCCTTGATCACCCCCCTGTCAATATATAGTGAAAGGGAAAAAAGTGATCACTACAATTGACTGTTAGGCTTAGTTTAGTTTAGGCCCCTTTGTTAGGTAGTTAGCGTTAGCGCCCAGCCCACCGCACCGCAGTCACTGATTCGCTGATTAGCGTAGCGCTAATCAGTGTTTGCACTTTTATAGTATCTGTAAGTGATCAGAACAGATCACGGTCAGATCTAAAATAGTACTACTGTCACTTTAGTTCGCCCTCCACCCCAAACGCAGTGTTTGCCCGATCAGGCCTGATCGGTCGCCCACACCAGCGTTCACCCACGCCCGCCCCGCCGCAGTGACAAAAAAAAATTTTTGTATCACTGCACAATCACTTCATAAGCGCTGTGGCGATAAAAAAAATCAGTTTTGATATTTTTTATCAATCGCAGCAGCTACACTCCCATTTGTAAGACAGGCTTGCTTTTTTTCTTGGGTAGTCTCAGGGAACACCCCCTAAATTTAGTCACCCAAATGTCAAGGAAGGGGTATTCCTCTGAAGAGGCCTACAGGATTCTGACCCAGTCGGATGAGGAATGGGAACCCTCATCTGACGAATCCAGCGGGTCAGAATACGAACCTGTAGAAAGCAGTGGCAGTCTGACCCAAAGTTCGGACGAGGAGGTTGAGGTCCCTGATACCACCAGGCGTACCCGGCCCCGTGTCGCTGGACCGCAGGTAGCGCAGGATCAGTTTCAAGGGCAGCAGAGTGGGGCTGGCGCTGCCGGATTACGTGGTGAGGCATACACCAGCAGCGCAGCCCGTCCTGGACCTTCTACCAGCACTGCCGTACAACATGGTGAAGTGGCGAGCACCAGAAGGGCAGTTGAAGCTGGTACGGTGGCACATGCAGTAATTCCCCCGTCGCAGCCACCGCGCAGACAGGCCTGTAGAGCCCCTAGAGTCCCTGAGGTGCTGGCAAATCCTGATTGGCTGTCCCCATCTTCAGCCGCACCAGTAGTTCCCCCTTTCACCGCCCAGTCAGGAGTTCAGGTGGAGACAGCTCAGATCGGATCGGCGCTGGGGTTTTTTGAGCTGTTCTTCACTGCGGAGCTCTATGACTTAGTCGTGGCAGAAACAAATCGGTATGCCACTCAATTTATAAATGCCAACCCGGGAAGCTTCTATGCCCAGCCTTTCTGGTGGAAACCAGTCCAAGTTTCCGAATTTAGAACTTTTCTGGGCCTTCTTCTCAACATGGGCATTACAAAAAAGCATGAACTGCGGTCATATTGGTCCACGAACCCAATTCATCACATGCCCATGTACTCTGCTGCCATGTCCAGGACACGTTTTGAGACCATCCTGCGTTTCCTGCACAACAGCGACAACACCACCTCCCGTCCCAGAGGCCACCCAGCTTTTGACCGGCTCTACAAAATTCGGCCCCTCATAGACCATTTCAACCAGAAATTTGCAGATTTGTATACCCCCGCACAAAACATCTGCGTAGACGAGTCCCTAGTACATTTCACCGGGCGCCTTGGCTTCAAACAGTACATCCCAAGCAAGCGCGCCCGGTATGGGGTCAAATTGTATAAGCTCTGTGAAAGGGCTACAGGCTATACGCACAAATTTTGGATCTATGAGGGAAAAGATCAGACCCTGGAGCCAGTCGGTTGCCCTGACTACCTGGGGAGCAGTGGGAAGATAGTCTGGGACTTGGTGTCACCCTTATTCGGCAAGGGGTACCATCTTTATGTGGACAACTTTTACACAAGTGTGGCCCTCTTCAAGCATTTGTTCCTAGAACAGATTGGCTGCTGTGGCACCGTGCGACCTAGTCGCCAGGGCTTCCCCCAATGGCTCGTTACCACCCGACTTGCAAGGGGGCAGAGGGCTGCATTGTGTAACGAAGAACTGCTCGCGGTGAAATGGAGAGACAAGCGTGACGTTTACATGCTCTCCTCCATTCACGCAGACACGACAATACAAATTGAACAGGCAACCAGTGTCGTTGAAAAGCCCCTCTCAGTCCATGACTATAACCTCCACATGGGAGGGGTGGACTTCAATGACCAGATGTTGGCCCCGTATTTGATTTCCCGACGCACCAGACACTGGTATAAAAAGGTGTCTGTATATTTATTTCAATTGGCTGCCTATAATAGTTACGTTCTCTACAGTAAGGCTGGGAGAACAGGATCCTTCCTAAAATTTCAGGAAGAGATCATTTCGGAACTCCTGTATCCAGGAGGTTCCGTGGCCCCATCCACCTTTGTAGTGAGCCGTCTACACGAGCGACACTTCCCCAGTGTCGTTACCGGTACCTCAACCCAACCGCCACCCCGAAAAAAATGTCGTGTCTGTAGCAGGAGTGGAATAAGGCGTGACACCGTTTAGTTCTGTCCTGACTGTCCTGACCACCCTGCCCTATGCCTAGGGGAGTGTTTCCGGAAGTACCACACTCAGGTACACTCAGGGACATAGGGACAGCACAACACAGGTAGTTTTTACAATCAGGCTCAAGGGTCTCTCAGGATACTAGGTATTGAGAGACCCTAACACATAGGGGATGGTGCTGCTGTGCTACTGCAGAAATGTGAAACGGTAGAAACCTCTCCTTTCACTTGGGATAACGTGTATAGTGTACTTCTCACCATCTCTGTGTGATTTACACATTACACATTGTCCCATGGGAAAGGAGAGGTTTCTGCTAGGAAAATAAAGAGTGATATGGTTAAAAAAGAAAAAAAAATTAAACAGGTAGCAAGAAAAAAAAAATCTTGAGTTAGTTCAGGTTTTAAAAGTTCAGTTTTTTTTTCATGTTCAGATTTTATTCATGTTTTATAAAGTTTGTAACGTTCAAGTTATGTGCCTGCTGCCTGTTTTTTCTTCTTTTTTTTTTTCCCCCTAACCACCCTTTATTTTCCAGGTAGATCAACGGACCAACCGATGAAAACGCCGCAGCACTGATGTGAATTCTGAGAGAAGCATTGCGCTGCTGTCAAAAGACACGTGAAGTCGGTGTATGCGGCGCTGCAAGACGAGATTTCTCCTCTGCAGGACCGGTACGTTTGCCCAGGCATATGAGTTGAGGAGAGGTGTTGGAGTTCATATGCTTTGGCAAACACTTTGTATCAAAAAATCTGGCAAAGATGTCTTCCTCCACAACGATCGATTGATCGATGTGAATGGAGAAATCACGTTTGCCAGGACATAGGAGCTGAGTGGGTATGGATGTTTGGGCGGAGCCCCTATGTCCTGGCAATCGCCAGGCCCCTCTTTTTTTTTCTTGCATATTTTTTGGCAGAGATTTTTTCATCCACATCGATCGATGCGAATGAGGAAATCTGTGCCGTTCATTTTTCTTTCAGCCCAGAGGCTGAACGGAAAAAAAATCTCATTACCTGTTTGCTCAATATAAGGAGAATAGCAGAAACTCCTAGGCTGGCCATACATGTAATGATTGCGGAGACCCTCAAATGCCATGGCAGTACAAACACATCACATGTGACCCCATTTTGGAAAGAAGACACCACAAGGTATTTACTGAGGAGCATATTGAGTACATGAAAGATTGAATTTTTTGTCACAAGTTAGCGGAAAGGAAGACTTTGTGAGAAAAAACAAAAAAAAATCTAATTCCGCTAACTTGTGCCAAAAAAAAAATCTTGTATGAAAGTCACCATGCCTCTCACAGAATACCTTGGGGTGTCTTCTTTCTAAAATGGGGTCACATTTGAGGTATTTTTACTGCCCTGGCATTTTAGGGGCCCTAAAGCGTGAGAAGAAAAATGCGTAAAAATGCCATCCTAAAAGGTACTCATTGGAATTGGGGCCCCTTTCTGCATCTTGGCTGCAAAAAAGTGGCACACAGGTGGTATCGCCGTACTCGGGAGAAGTAGGGCAATGTGTTTTGGGGTGTATTTTTACATATACCCATGCTGGGTGAGAGAAATATCTCTGTAAATTCACAACTTTGAATAAAAAAATGGAAAAAGTTGTCATTTACAGAGATCATTTTCACACCCAGTATGGGTATATGTAAAAATACACCCCAAAACACATTGCCCTACTTCTCCTGAGTACAGAGATACCACCTGTGTGTCACTTTTTGGCAGCCAAGATGCGCAAAGGGGCCCTAAATCCAATGAGTACCTTTAGGATTTCACAGGACATTTTTACGCATTTGGATTCCAAACTGCTTCTGACGTTTAGGGGCCCCTAAAATGCCAGGGCAGTAAAAATACCACACAAGTGACCCCATTTTAGAAAGGAGACACCCCAAGGTATTCTGTGAGGGGTATGGTGAGTTCATGTAAAATTTTATTTTTCGTCACAAGTTAGTGGAATATGAGACTTTGTAAAAAAAAAAAAAAAAAAATCCATTTCCGCTAACTTGTGACAAAAAATAAAAACTTCCATGAACTCACTATGCCCATCAGCGAATACCTTAGAGTGTCTACTTTCCGAAATGGGGTCACTTGTGGGGTATTTATACTGCGCTGGCATTTTAGGGGCCCCTAAACCGTGAGAAGGAGTTTGGAATCCAAATGCGTAAAAATGCCCTGTGAAATCCTAAAGGTACTCGTTGGATTTAGGGCCCCTTTGCGCATCTTGGCTGCAAAAAAGTGGCACACATGTGGTATCGATGTACTCAGGAGAAGTAGGGCAATGTGTTTTGGGGTGTATTTTTACATATACCCATGCTGGGTGAGAGAAATATCTCTGTAAATTGACAACTTTGTATAAAAAAATGGAAAAAGTTGTCATTTACAGAGATATTTTTCACACCCAGTATGGGTATATGTAAAAATACACCCCAAAACACATTGCCCTACTTCTGCCGAGTACGTCGATACCACATGTGTGGCACTTTTTTGCAGCCAAGATGCGCAAAGGGGCCCTAAATCCAATGAGTACCTTTAGGATTTCACAGGACATTTTTACTCATTTGGATTCCAAACCGCTTCTCACGATTTAGGGGCCCCTAAAATCCCAGGGCAGTAAAAATACCCCACAAGTGACCCAATTTTAGAAATTAGACACCCCAAGGTGTTGCGTGAGGGGTATAGTGAGTTCATGTAAAATTTTATTTTTTGTCACAAGTTAGTGGAATATGAGACTTTGTAAGAAAAAATAAAATAAAAAAATAAAAATCAATTTCCGCTAACTTGTGACAAAAAATAAAAACTTCCATGAACTCACTATGCCCATCAGCGAATACCTTAGGATGTCTAGTTTCCGGAATGGGGTCATTTATGGGGTGTTTCTACTGTCTGTGCATTGTAGTACGTCAGGAAACAGGACAGGTGCTCAGAAAGTCAAAGTGCGGAAATTCACTTTTTTGCACCATAGTTTGTAAAAGCTATAACTTTTACCCAAACCAATAAATATACACTTATTGCATTATTTTTTATCAAAGACATGTAGAACAATAAATTTAGAGAAAAATTTGTAGAGAAATTTAGTTTTATTTCACAAATTTTCAAACAGAAAGTGAAAAATGTCATTTTTTTGCAAAAATTTCGTCAAAAAAGCAAAATATCAAAAAAAGTAAAAATGTCAGCAAGAATGAAATACCACCAAATGAAAGCTCTATTAGTGAGAAGAAAAGGAGGTAAAATTCATTTGTGTGGTAAGTTGTATGACGGAGCAAAAAACGGTGAAAGCAGTGTAGTGCAGAATTGTAAAAAGTGGCCTGGTCATTAAGGGTGTTTAAGCTAGGGGGGCTGAAATGGTTAAAATACGTTATTCCAAACAATTTAGGAATGTTAGGTGATTTATGCCCTTTATCGATTAAAACCCGACTCTGCGTCAACTACGTAGTTTTCCATGGGAGTTTTGGCATGGATCCCCCTCCGGCATGCCACAGTCCAGGTGTTAGTCCCCTTGAAACAACTTTTCCATCAATATTGTTGCCAGAAAGAGTCCTTGTGGGCTCTAAAATTCGTCTGCCTATTGAAGTCTATGGCGGTTCGCCCGGTTCGACCGTTCGCGAATATTTGCGGAAGTTCGCGTTCGCCGTTCACGAGCAGAAAATTTTATGTTCGCGACATCTCTAGTGTAGAACACTGTGCCTTGCAGTAACACGCATAGGGAGTCTGCTCTGGTAGTGAAATAATACTGTGAGTCCGTATGACATGCAGATGATAGGCATCGCACTTAGAATCACTGCACGCTTCACTTATTTGGGCAGTCACGGGGCCAAAAGTGACCAAATAACTCAAGTATTAACTCAGCCTTACAGGTTGATGTTAGCGCCAAGTAGTCAACAGAAGTTCAGAACCTTTTCTATTAAACGTTTATACAAGTAGAGCCCCCTGAGTAGAGAGGGTGTCAGCAGTAAGTTTGTGTTGACATCACAGATTATTTTGCCATTCCTCTGATCCGTCAGAACAATAACCCCCCAAAAATAGAATCCTGTCTGTGGAGCAAACGAGGTGCCCTATGGGAAGGACAGACAGCTCCCTTGGGCTGAGGTGGTATAGTCTTGAGTGAATGAAATCGGCTGTGTACGACTGGGTGATGCACCGGTTGCTGTGGCAGGCTGGACCACCACATCGAAACCACAGTTCTCCCAGGCCAGTTTATGGTGATGCTGCATATGTTGACGCAGGGCCGTGGTGCCAACATTGGCACCCTGGCCACGCCTCACCTTCTGCCCACAAATTCTACATATGGCCATGTTTAATTCCTCCGGCGGCTTAACAAAAAACTGCCACACAGCCGAGTAGGTGATTTTACCCCCAACACTATGCACTGACTGACTGCAACCGTTGCTGCCTCCGTGAACGCGTGCACCGCTACATCCCGGGCAGGTAGGCTCCAGCAAAGCTGGTGGTCTACCCTGGGCACATTTGGCTACCGACCACCCACTGCTGTCACCCTGCTGACTCCCGGCCACACTAGCGACTTGCTGGCTCCACCGCCACCACCCTCTTCTCCTGATGCTGAAGCCCCTTCGTCCGAGGGGTGGAAGACGTGATGACGTAGGTTTTCTACGTCGCTCCTCCCTCTGATCGTTCTATCCCGCTGCACTATGCAAGACGCTTCCACCTCTGGGCCCTTTGCGTTCTGTTGGACTGGACTCTCGGCAAATCCCCTGTGTTTGTCCCCCTTGTCTGGCCGTGTCTGCTTGCTGCATCGCTCGCAGACTGGGTGGTTGCCCTCCTTCTGATGTTTC
This sequence comes from Bufotes viridis, assembly GCA_033119425.1. Classification (NCBI taxonomy): domain Eukaryota; kingdom Metazoa; phylum Chordata; class Amphibia; order Anura; family Bufonidae; genus Bufotes; species Bufotes viridis. Next base: position 538,388,873 of record CM065589.1, on the reverse strand, counting down.
GGTCTCCACTGCCTCCTGCCGCCCCCCTACTTGGATCCTTGGTGTCGGCTGGGACCTGGTTACAGGTTTGAAGTTTAAAGTATCGAATATATGTTGCTTTGTGTCCTCTGCCTCCATGTTTGACCCTTCCTCCCCCATGGCTTGTCTAACTGTTTTCTCGATCTCCCCGCTTCATCTATTCTTTTATGAAATATGGTACATAAGGTTAAAATTTCTCAACTTTATAAAGTGTTGCTTAAAACACAGTTTAAAAATACAAGTTCTCCGGGACAAAAGGCTTGGCAAATTGATTGTCCGGGAATTTCCCTCGAACATTGGGATAATATATTGGCGAATTTAAGTTTAAGACAGTGCCTGTCTCAAATATAATTCCATATACTTATCAAATTGACTTATTTCAAATTTAAGTTTATTTTGAATTTAAGTTTAGTTCCTAAAAATTTAAATCAAGTTTTGGTTCAATTTAATATTTTAAATTTAAATTAACAGATTAAAGAATGGGGACAATTCGATCTGATATTTGGTGGCAGTTATTGTAATTGCTTATCTGTGTTCAATCCGCACCGGAAAGGCCGTTATGGGGGCAGTGGACAACTGTTTTTTGACTTTCTGCAATTACTCAATAAAGTGTTGCCTAAGACAGGAGAGAATTGGCCAGTCTTCTGGTTATTCAAGAACGTGTTTGCTATGGAGAAAGCATTCCAAAAAACAATTTCTCTCTATCTTGAGACAAATAATGTCAAGATTGATTCAAGTGCGGTATAGGCTAGACATTGAGCCATATACCTCAGGGGGAACTTACCTGGCATGAATAGGCCTCTAGTAGCTACAGAAAATGAGAAGACAAAGCTTCAAGATTGCTTGGAGCTCGGAAGAGTCGCAAAGGTCATCAAGATTCAAACCATAACTACCAGCCCCTGGTCTCTTCGTCAGGGAAAAAATTACGAGTTCCCAGTCATCATGGATGGGAAGGAGGACATCCTGTGGTGCAGGGAGATGCAGATGGTCTTCGGGTTCCCCCCGCACTATACGGACATCTAAGAAATGAACCGCTGCTACCGACAGAAGCTCCTGGGAAGGTCATGGAGCGTCCCGGTTATCCGGCATCTATTCGCCCAGCTCAAGGATTATTTTGAAGTGTGTAAAAGCCACCACACTGCATATTTATCATGAAGACACCAAATTTTATAATATAACATTATTATATAAAGGAAAAAAAATAAAATAAAGACCGTTCGTCTCTCGGCTCCCAAATGATCAGCTACATCATAATCATCAAGTACTGTCTGCACTTCACTGATGTCCTCCTTAATAGTGATGAGCGAGCATGCTCGGCCGAACTGGTGTTCGACACGAGCATCGCAATGCTCGTGTTCAGCCGAGTATTCCCGGGTGCCGGGACTGTTTCTACAATGTTTGCATTGGTGGGCAGTGTGATCTCCCCCCCTCCCCATTATTAAAATCATTGGTGGGTGGTGCGCCCTCCCCCTTCCTCCTACCCCTCCCTCCCCCCATTATTGGTGGCAGCTGCAGTTCCGATCGGAGTCCCAGCAGTGTAATGCTGGAGCTCCTGATCGGTTACCATGGCAGCCAGGACGCTACTGAAGTCCTGACTTCCATAGTCAGTTAGTCAGCAGCATTATACTTACATGCGCTGTGGCCACTGGGCGCTGATTTATCTGGTAACTCACTGGTCTGTGCAGCTCATTGCTACAAGCATGTGAGTATAATGCTGCTGACTAACTGACCTTGGCAGCCAGGACTTCAGTAGCGTCCTGGCTGCCATGGTAACCGATTGGAGCCCCAGCATTACACTGCGGGAACTCCGATTGGAACTGCTGCAGCCACCAATGATGAGGGGGAGGATGCACAGCCCACCAATGATTTTAATACCGGGGGGAAAGGATAACACTGCCCACCAATGCAAACATTGTAGAAACATTCCCTGCACCCGACCTCTGACAGGGAGCTGCCGTCAGTGCAATTAACCCCTCAGGTGCCGCAGATGGCAGCGCTCTGTCAAAGGTGTTTTCCCATCACCATGGGAACGCCTTGGGGTTAGAATATACCATCAAATCGGACTTTGGTGCTCGTTCAACACTACTCCTCAACCGTCTCTGGGTCAGGAGCCTGGCGGCTCACAACCCCAGCTCCCACGCCTCATCACTACATGTCCGCCTAATGGAGGAAGCGGCGGATGTCTCTTCCATATCTTGGCTGTCCTGTAGCTGCGTGCTGACTATCTTCTAGTAGCTCGTCCTCACTATATAGTGCAGCTGAGCCCACAGCACACAATACTTATCGGTTTGAGGGAACAAAAAAGGACAGAGGCAGGTTGAGGACAGGTGAGGGCACGAGGCCTGCTCCGGAGCCATGCCAACTAAGGGTTGTGCCTGACGAACCCACTGACTCTTGGCTGGGGGTTTCTGATGTCACTTGTGAAGAAGTTGAAGATCAAGTCAACCATTCCAGAACTGCTGGGTTGCTGCTCACAACACGACCGCTAGCTGAGAGCTCAGGCCTCTAGAAGTGACCCCTACTGCCATGGCCTCATACTCTGCTGCGACCTCTGCCTGCGTTAGAAACATTTAGGCCTCTGCCACTCCTCTGTGCAGGGCCTGGCATTTCTCTGTCTGACATACTGTTTGATCAAATAATTAAATGTTATATGTCAAATATCAAATATTTTTATTTTGTCAAGGCAAACTGGGCTTTAGAATATATCACTGCACCGCAGAACGGCAATTAGGCCCTAATTTTTTTCCACTTTTACACAACACAAAAGGCTTTTCAATAGTGTTGAGCGAACAGTTCGAGCATAGTTCGGGTCCGTACCGAATTTTGGGGTGTTCGTGACACGGACCCGAACCCGAACTTTTTCGTAAAAGTTCGGGTTCGGGTTCGTCGTTCGGCATGTATTTTGGCGCATTTTGAAAGGCTGCAAAGCAGCCAATCAACATGCATCATACTACTTGCCCTAAGATGCCATCGCAGCCATGCCTACTATTGGCAAGGCTGTGATTGGCCAAGTGCAGCATGTGACTCAGCCTCTTTATAAGCTTGTGCGCACGTCGGGACGTGCTCACTCCCGATGTGAATAGAACAGGGATAGACGCAGCTGATGCTAGGGCGAGAATAGGCAGGGATAATTGAATAACTGGAAGCAAATTTCTCTCCTCCACCTGTGATTCATCTGAACAACTGCAGCTGAGCTGCTTTTTTGAAAGGGATTGGCTATTTTTAGAGTGGCCAGAGTGATTTTTCCATCCACATGTACCTGGGCTGACCGCCGGCCGCCATTTTGCGACTTGTAGTGCTGCAGCAGTAGCTGCCACAGTGTGCATTCAAAGCTCCAAACAAGTCAGACATCTACACCTGGGATTCAGACCAATAGCGATTTAGCAGCACAGTCCAAGGCTATTTTTTTAAAGGTTGTGCAGACCATTTTGTGGCACATGTTACTGGGCTGATAGGCGGCGGCCATCTTGGGACTAGTGCTGCAGCACAATCTCTCCCAACGTCCATTAATCACTTGTAATAGTGGTCTGTGCCATAGAAATCCTACATCAGGGACTTGGGTGTGCTTGTGTCACCCCTACTAATACCAGTCCACCTGTAATCCATACAGTGAAAAGCCATAAAGTATTCCAGTGAGGGAATTTTTTTATTTAAAAAGGCCAAGTTAGTTTATCTGGCGTTCAATATACTAGATACAGTTAGGCCTGCGTTTCATACATCTGGAATTAGCAAACTAATGTGCTGGGGTTGGGAAAACATATATGTACCCATACTAGAATCTGTCAAAGAAAGCGGTACTCACATATAACAGTCATTCCATCTGTAATCCATACAGTCAAAAGACTGAAAGTATTCCAGTGAGGGAATTTTTTATTTAAAAAGGCCAAGATTAGTTTATCTGGCGTTCAATATACTAGATACAGTTAGGCCTGCGTTTCATACATCTGGAATTAGCAAACTAATGTGCTGGGGTTGGGAAAACATATATGTACCCATACTAGAATCTGTCAAGAAAGCGGTACTCACATATAACAGTCATTCCATCTGTAATCCATACAGTCAAAAGACTGAAAGTATTCCAGTGAGGGAATTTTTTTATTTAAAAAGGCCAAGTTAGTTTATCTGAGCGTTCAATATACTAGATACAGTTAGGCCTGCGTTTCATACATCTGGAATTAGCAAACTAATGTGCTGGGGTTGGGAAAACATATATGTACCCATACTAGAATCTGTCAAAGAAAGCGGTACTCACATATAACAGTCATTCCATCTGTAATCCATACAGTCAAAAGACTGAAAGTATTCCAGTGAGGGAATTTTTATTTAAAAAAGGCCAAGTTAGTTTATCTGGCGTTCAATATACTAGATACAGTTAGGCCTGCGTTTCATACATCTGGAATTAGCAAACTAATGTGCTGGGGTTGGGAAAACATATATGTACCCATACTAGAATCTGTCAAAGAAAGCGGTACTCACATATAACAGTCATTCCATCTGTAATCCATACAGTCAAAAGACTGAAAGTATTCCAGTGAGGGAATTTTTTTATTTAAAAAAGGCCAAGTTAGTTTATCTGGCGTTCAATATACTAGATACAGTTAGGCCTGCGTTTCATACATCTGGAATTAGCAAACTAATGTGCTGGGGTTGGGAAAACATATATGTACCCATACTAGAATCTGTCAAGAAAGCGGTACTCACATATAACAGTCATTCCATCTGTAATCCATACAGTCAAAAGACTGAAAGTATTCCAGTGAGGGAATTTTTTATTTAAAAAAGGCCAAGTTAGTTTATCTGGCGTTCAATATACTAGATACAGTTAGGCCTGCGTTTCATACATCTGGAATTAGCAAACTAATGTGCTGGGGTTGGGAAAACATATATGTACCCATACTAGAATCTGTCAAAGAAAGCGGTACTCACATATAACAGTCATTCCATCTGTAATCCATACAGTCAAAAGACTGAAAGTATTCCAGTGAGGGAATTTTTTTATTTAAAAAAGGCCAAGTTAGTTTATCTGGCGTTCAATATACTAGATACAGTTAGGCCTGCGTTTCATACATCTGGAATTAGCAAACTAATGTGCTGGGGTTGGGAAAACATATATGTACCCATACTAGAATCTGTCAAAGAAAGCGGTACTCACATATAACAGTCATTCCATCTGTAATCCATACAGTCAAAAGACTGAAAGTATTCCAGTGAGGGAATTTTTTATTTAAAAAGGCCAAGTTAGTTTATCTGGCGTTCAATATACTAGATACAGTTAGGCCTGCGTTTCATACATCTGGAATTAGCAAACTAATGTGCTGGGGTTGGGAAAACATATATGTACCCATACTAGAATCTGTCAAAGAAAGCGGTACTCACATATAACAGTCATTCCATCTGTAATCCATACAGTCAAAAGACTGAAAGTATTCCAGTGAGGGAATTTTTTATTTAAAAAAGGCCAAGTTAGTTTATCTGGCGTTCAATATACTAGATACAGTTAGGCCTGCGTTTCATACATCTGGAATTAGCAAACTAATGTGCTGGGGTTGGGAAAACATATATGTACCCATACTAGAATCTGTCAAAGAAAGCGGTACTCACATATAACAGTCATTCCATCTGTAATCCATACAGTCAAAAGACTGAAAGTATTCCAGTGAGGGAATTTTTTTATTTAAAAAGGCCAAGTTAGTTTATCTGGCGTTCAATATACTAGATACAGTTAGGCCTGCGTTTCATACATCTGGAATTAGCAAACTAATGTGCTGGGGTTGGGAAAACATATATGTACCCATACTAGAATCTGTCAAAGAAAGCGGTACTCACATATAACAGTCATTCCATCTGTAATCCATACAGTCAAAAGACTGAAAGTATTCCAGTGAGGGGATTTTGCTTATAAAAAATAATATATTTCATTGTGGTGCGAGTTGAATCGCAACAATGAAGAAAAAATACTATTAAGGGACGAGGACGCGGTCGTGGTGGTGTCCGTGGAGCCTCTGTTGCTGGTAGAGGGCGTGGCCGTTCGGCCTCAGGCGCACACAGTAGGGAACGAACTCCCTCAACTAGCCGGCAGAATGTACCGCAATATCTCGTGGGGCCCAATGCCGCTCTTAGGATGGTAAGGCCTGAGCAGGTACAGGCATTAATCGATTGGGTGGCCGACAGTGCTTCCAGCACGTTCACCACATGGTCTTCCACCCAGTCTTCTGCGGAAAGCGCACAGGTGGCACCTGAAAACCAAGCCCATCAGTCTGTCACATCACCCCCAAGCATATCAGGGAAACGGTCTGAGCCACAAGTTATGCAGCAGTCTCTTCTTCTGTTTGAAGACTCTGCTTCCAGGGTTTCCCAGGGGCGTCCACCTAGCCCTTCCCCAGTGGAGGAAGACATACCATGCACTGGCGCTACAACCACTTATGTCTTCAGATGAAGAGGACTTGGGAATACCACCACAGCAGAGTCACCGACTCTCTGATGATGACGAAACACAGGTGCCCACTGCCGCGTCTTTTTGCAGTGTGCAGACTGAACAGGAGGAGGTCAGGGAGGAGACTGGGTGGAAGGACGATGCAGAGGACGATGAGGTCTTAGACCCCACATGGACTGAAGGTCGTGGCGATGACTTTCACAGTTCAGAGGAAGAGGTAGTGGTGAGACCGAGACAACAGCGAAGCCAAAAGAGGAGCAGGGGCCAAAGCAGGCGAGCCGCCGCCCCAGAGTTCGCCTGCTACTGGACATCGCCAACAGGGACCCAGCCCCACAAAGGCAGCTTCAAAGAGTTCCCTGGCATGGCACTTCTTTAAACAATGTCCTACCGACAAGACCCGAGTGACTTGCACGCTCTGCCATCAGAGCCTGAGGCGAGGCATTAACGTTCTGAACCTCAGCACAACCTGCATGACCAGGCATCTACATGCAAAGCATGAACTGCAGTGGGGTACACACCTTAAAAACCAGGCACTCGCTGAGGCTCCCCTGCTCCCTCTACCGCTGCTGCCTCGGCTTCCGCCTCGAGAGGAATGTTGCCACCTGCCGAGCAGCAAACAGAGGATGTGCCACCGACACCACCACCACCGCCACCGTCAACTAGCGTCTCCACTATATCACACAGCAGCGTTCAGCTCTCAATATCTCAAACCTTAGAGAGGAAGCGCAAATTCCCGCCGAGTCACCCTCGAGCCCTTGGCCTGAACGCCAGCATTTCTAAACTGCTGGCCTTTGAAATGCTGTCATTCCGGCTGGTGGACACAGACAGCTTCAAACAGCTGATGGCCATGGCTGTCCCGCAGTATGTGGTTCCCAGCCGCCACTACTTCTCCAAGACAGCCGTGCCTTCCCTGCACATGCAAGTGTCCGATAAAATCAAGTGTGCACTGCGCAACGCCATTTGTGGCAAGGTCCACCTAACCACAGATACGTGGACCCAGTAAGCACGGCCAGGGACGCTATATCTCACTAACTGCACACTGGATGAATGTAGTGGCGGCTGGGCCCCGGCGGACAGTTCCTTGGCGCACGTCCTTCCGCCCCTAGGATCGCAGGGCATCATTCTCTGCCTCCTGTAGCCTCCTCCTCCTACTCGGCTTCCTCCTCCACTGCTTCCACCAGCTCATCCGGTCAGCCACACACCTTCACCACCAACTTCAGCACAGCCCGGGGTAAACGTCAGCAGGCCATTCTGAAACTCATATGTTTGGGGGACAGGCCCCACAGCGCAAAGGAGTTGTGGCGGGGTATTGAACAACAGACCGGCGAGTGGTTTCTGCCGGTGGGCCTCAAGCCAGGCCTGGTGGTATGCGATAATGGGCGAAATCTCGTGGCAGCTCTGGGACTAGCCGGTTTGGCGCACATCCCTTGCCTGGCGCATGTGCTGAACTTGGTGGTGCAGAGGTTCATTCACCACTACCCCAACATGTCAGAGCTGCTGCATAAAGTGCGGGCCGTCTGTGCGGCGCTTCCGCCCGTTCACATCCTGCCGCTGCTCGCCTGTCTGCGCTACAGCGGAACTTCGGCCTTCCCGCTCACCGCCTCATATGCGACATGCCCACCCGGTGGAACTCCACCTTGCACATGCTGGAGAGACTGTGCGAGCAGCAGCAGGCCATAGTGGAGTTTCAGCTGCAGCACGCTCGCGTCAGTCGTACTGCCGAATAGCACCACTTCACCACCAATGATTGGGCCTCCATGCGAGACCTGTGTGCCCTGCTGCGCTGTTTCGAGTACTCCACCAACATGGCCAGTGGCGATGACACTGTTATCAGCGTTACAATACCACTTCTATGTCTCCTTGAGAAAACACTTAGGGCAATGATGTTAGAGGAGGTGGCCCAGGTGGAGGAGGAGGAGGAGGAGGATGAGGGCTCGTTTCTAACACTTTTGGGCCAGTCTGTTCGAATTGGCTCAGAGGGAGGTTTGTTTAAGCAGCAGAGGACAGGTTCACAAGTCGCCAGCCAAGGCACTGTACTGGAGGACGAGGAGGATGAGGAGGAGGAGGTGGAGGGGACGAGGATGACGCAAGTTCACAGCGGGTGGCAGCCCAGGCCCATCACTGGTGCGTGGCTGGGGGATACGGTGGACGATGACGATACGCCTCCCACAGAGGACAGCTTGTCCTTACCCATGGGTAGCCTGGCCCACATGAGCGAATATATGCTCCAATGCCTGCGCAACGACAGCAGAGTTGCCCACGTTTTAACGTGTGCAGACTACTGGGTGGCCACCCTGCTGGATCCCCGGTATAAAGACAATGTGCCCACTTTAATTCCTGAACTGGAGCGCGACCGTAAGATGCGCGAGTACAAGCGCTGCGCTGATAGAGGCGCTCTTGAGAGCATTCCCACATGTCACAGGGGAACAGGTGGAAGGTGAAGGCAGAGGAGTGGCAAGAGGTCGCCAACACAGCTGTGTCACGGCCAGCTCATCTGAGGGCAGGGTTAGCATGGCAGAAATGTGGAAAAGTTTTGTCTCCACGCCACAGCTATCTGCACCGACACCTGATACGGAACGTGTTAGCAGGAGGCAGCATTTCACTAACATGGTTGAACAGTATGTCTGCACACCCTCCACATCCTGACGGATGGTTCGGCCCCATTCAACTACTGGGTTTCGAAATTGTCCACGTGGCCAGAGTTAGCATGTTATGCCTTGGAGGTGCTTTCCTGCCCGCGGCCAGCGTTTTATCTGAGCGCGTATTCAGCACGGCAGGGGCGCCATTACTGACAAGCGCAGCCGCCTGTCCACAGCCAACGTGGACAAGCTGACCTTCATAAAGATGAACCAGGCATGGATCCCACAGGACCTGTCCCTCCCTTGTGCAGAGTAGTCCTTATTAACTGCCTAAAACATGTCTTGTTGTGCTACGGGCCACTTCTTTATTTGATACAAATTTTATGAAACCCACAGTTGAATGAAACTCTTCTCTGTCTGGGCGCCGGGCCTAACCAGATGAAAGTGGCCGGTTAAACTAACGGGTGACATGAAGCCATAACCTCTGCCATGCTACCTCTGTCTTCTGTCTGGGTGCTGAGGCCTAAGTCAAATAAAGCGGTCTTCTGCTGTGCTGGGGATATGAAGCTAATCTCTGACCTCTCTCCTCTGTCTGGGTCCAAAGGCCTAAATCACTGAAAGAGGCCTTCTCCTGTGGTGTGTGATATGATGCCAGAATATGTGCTGTGGGGCCTCTCTCTCTTCCTGGGTGCAGGGGTCAAATAAACTAAATTGTGGCCTACTCCTGTGGTGGTTGATATGATGCCTGATTCTCTGATGTGGAACCTCTCTCCTCTGTTTGGGTGAAGGGGTCAAAGTAACTCAATGGTGGCTTCTCCTGTGGTGGTTAGTATGATGCCAGAATATGTGCTGTGGGGCCTCTCTCCTCTTCCTGGGTGCAGGGGTCAAAGTAACTCAATGGTGGCTTCTCCTGTGGTGGCTGATATGATGCCAGAATATGTGCTGTGGTGCCTCTCTCCTCTTCCTGGGTGCAGGGGTCAAAGTAACTAAATGGTGGCTTCTCCTGTGGTGGTTGATATGATGCCTGATTCTCTGCTGTGAAACCTCTCTCCTCCATCTGGGTGTAGGGGTCAAAGTCTTTCAAAGTCGCCTTCTCCTGTGCTGATTGATATAAAGCTGATGGTTGTGCCATCTGACATGGTTGCCAGGGTCTGATTCAATGGGGGCCTACTCCTGTGGTGGGTGATCTAAATGCCTGATTCTCTGCTGTGAAACCTCTCTCCTCCGTCTGGGTGTAGGGGTCAAAGTCTTTCAAAGTCGCCTTCTCCTGTGCTGATTGATATGAAGCTGATGGTTGTGCCATCTGACATGGTTGCCGGGTCCCATTAAATTGGGGCCTACTCCTGTGGTGGTTGATATGATGCCTGATTCTCTGATGTGGAACCTCTCTCCTCTGTTTGGGTGAAGGGGTCAAAGTAACTCAATGGTGGCTTCTCCTGTGGTGGCTGATATGATGCCAGAATATGTGCTGTGGGGCCTCTCTCCTCTTCCTGGGTGCAGGGGTCAAAGTAACTCAATGGTGGCTTCTCCTGTGGTGGCTGATATGATGCCAGAATATGTGCTGTGGGGCCTCTCTCCTCTTCCTGGGTGCAGGGTCAAAGTAACTCAATGGTGGCTTCTCCTGTGGTGGCTGAGTATGATGCCAGAATATGTGCTGTGGGGCCTCTCTCCTCTTCCTGGGTGCAGGGGTCAAAGTAACTCAATGGTGGCTTCTCCTGTGGTGGCTGATATGATGCCAGAATATGTGCTGTGGGGCCTCTCTCCTCTTCCTGGGTGCAGGGGTCAAAGTAACTCAATGGTGGCTTCTCCTGTGGTGGTTAGTATGATGCCAGAATATGTGCTGTGGGGCCTCTCTCCTCTTCCTGGGTGCAGGGGTCAAAGTAACTCAATGGTGGCTTCTCCTGTGGTGGCTGATATGATGCCAGAATATGTGCTGTGGTGCCTCTCTCCTCTTCCTGGGTGCAGGGGTCAAAGTAACTCAATGGTGGCTTCTCCTGTGGTGGCTGATATGATGCCAGAATATGTGCTGTGGTGCCTCTCTCCCTCTTCCTGGGTGCAGGGGTCAAAGTAACTCAAATGGTGGCTTCTCCTGTGGTGGTTGATATGATGCCTGATTCTCTGCTGTGGGACCTCTCTCCTCTGTCTGGGTGCAGGGGTCAAAGTAACTCAATGGTGGCTTCTCCTGTGGTGGCTGATATGATGCCAGAATATGTGCTGTGGTGCCTCTCTCCTCTTCCTGGGTGCAGGGTCAAAGTAACTCAATGGTGGCTTCTCCTGTGGTGGTTGATATGATGCCTGAATATCTGCTGTGGAACCTCTCTCCTCTTCCTGGGTGCAGGGGTCAAAGTAACTCAATGGTGGCTTCTCCTGTGCTGGTTGATATGAAGCTGATGGTTGTGCCTATCTCGACATGGTTGCCAGGGTCTGATTCAATGGGGCTTCTCCTGTGGTGGGTGATCTAAATGCCTGATTCTCTGCTGTGGAACCTCTCTCCTCCGTCTGGGTGTAGGGGTCAAAGTCATTCAATAGTCGCTTCTCCTGTGCTGATTGATATGAAGCTGATGTGTTGTGGCCATCTGTACCTGGTTGCCGGGGTCACAAGTAACTCAATGGTGGCCTACTCCTGTGGTGGTTGATATGATGCCTGATTCTCTGATGTGGAACCTCTCTCCTCTGTTCTGGGTGCAGGGGTCAAAGTAACTCAATGGTGGCTTCTCCTGTGGTGGCTGATATGATGCCAGAATATGTGCTGTGGGGCCTCTCTCCTCTTCCTGGGTGCAGGGGTCAAAGTAACTCAATGGTGGCTTCTCCTGTGGTGGCTGATATGATGCCAGAATATGTGCTGTGGGGCCTCTCTCCTCTTCCTGGGTGCAGGGTCAAAGTAACTCAATGGTGGCTTCTCCTGTGGTGGCTGATATGATGCCAGAATATGTGCTGTGGTGCCTCTCTCCTCTTCCTGGGTGCAGGGGTCAAAGTAACTCAATGGTGGCTTCTCCTGTGGTGGCTGATATGATGCCAGAATATGTGCTGTGGTGCCTCTCTCCTCTTCCTGGGTGCAGGGGTCAAAGTAACTCAATGGTGGCTTCTCCTGTGGTGGCTGATATGATGCCAGAATATGTGCTGTGGGGCCTCTCTCCTCTTCCTGGGTGCAGGGGTCAAAGTAACTCAATGGTGGCTTCTCCTGTGGTGGCTGATATGATGCCAGAATATGTGCTGTGGGGCCTCTCTCCTCTTCCTGGGTGCAGGGGTCAAAGTAACTCAATGGTGGCTTCTCCTGTGGTGGCTGATATGATGCCAGAATATGTGCTGTGGTGCCTCTCTCCTCTTCCTGGGTGCAGGGGTCAAAGTAACTAAATGGTGGCTTCTCCTGTGGTGGTTGATATGATGCCTGATTCTCTGCTGTGAAACCTCTCTCCTCCATCTGGGTGTAGGGGTCAAAGTCTTTCAAAGTCGCCTTCTCCTGTGCTGATTGATATAAAGCTGATGGTTGTGCCATCTGACATGGTTGCCAGGGTCTGATTCAATGGGGGCCTACTCCTGTGGTGGGTGATCTAAATGCCTGATTCTCTGCTGTGAAACCTCTCTCCTCCGTCTGGGTGTAGGGGTCAAAGTCTTTCAAAGTCGCCTTCTCCTGTGCTGATTGATATGAAGCTGATGGTTGTGCCATCTGACATGGTTGCCGGGGTCCCATTAAATTGGGGCCTACTCCTGTGGTGGGTGATCTAAATGCCTGATTCTCTGCTTTGAAACCTCTCTCCTCCGTCCGGTGTAGGGGTCAAAGTCTGTCAAAGTCGCCTTCTCCTGTGCTGATTGATATAAAGCTTATGCTTGTGCCATCTGACATGGTTGCCGGGGTCTGATTCAATGGTGGCCTACTCCTGTGGTGGGTGATCTAAATGCCTGATTCTCTGCTGTGTAACCTCTCTCCTCCGTCTGGGTGTAGGGGTCAAAGTAACTAAATGGTGGCCTACTCCTGTGGTGGGTGATATGATGCCTGGTTCTCTGCTGTGGGACCTCTCTCTTTGTCTGGGTGCTGTGGTCAAAATAATAGTAAGTGACCTTCTCCATTGGTGGGTGACTTGAAGCCTGATTCTGTGCTATGGGACCTCACTCCAATTAATATTGTTTAATCTTTATTTATTTTATGTTAACTCATCATTTCCCTATCTACATTTGTTTGCAGGGGATTTAACTACATTTTGCTGCCTTTTGCAGCCCTCTAGCCCTTTCCGGGTGTGTTTTACAGCCTTTTTAGTGCCCAAAAGTTCGGGTCCCCATTGACTTCTATGGGGTTCGGGTTCGGGATGAAGTTCGGGTCGAGTTCGGATCACGAACCCGAACATTTTTCGAAAGATCGGCCGAACTCGTCGAACCCGAACATCCAGGTGTTCGCTCATCTCTACTTTTCAACAGATAAGTGCAACGATGAATGGCAAATATATTTTTATTTCGCCTCTAACACACCGCAAACTGGGCTTTTGAATATATCACTGCACCGCACAAGGGCAAATAAATTTTTCTTTTGCCACTAATACACAGCAAAAAGGGCTTTACAACATATAACTGCACCACACAAGGGCAAATAATAAGTACTGTAGAAATATGTCCTTGTAATAAACCCTGTTAATGGCTGTATCAAACAGCACTTGTACCCCAATTACAAGGATGGTTTGCTGGAATGACAAAGCTGCATAATGGGAATTTGGATCCCCAGTCAGTGCACCAAGGTGTAATGGGATTGTAACTATTACACAGTTTGTAACCTCCCCGAATGAACCCTGTTTTATGTAAATGTTGTGGAACGATTCTTCCATATCCTTTCCCTTCCCTTTTTAAATAATTTTTTCACCACAATGAAGTCTTTCCTATCACTGTCTCTAGCTCCTGCAGACACGTCTCTCCCAGCACTAAGCTGGGAAATGGCAGAATCTAAGATGGCTGCCGCTATTTTTAGGTCTGTGACATCACAGGGCTGGCTCGCTGCTGATTGGCTGCATGCATGTCAGTATAGGTGATCCCGCCTTCCCAGAGTTCCTTTCTCCATGTCCTCACATGTGCAGCAGCCATTTTAGGAAAAAAAATTCTAGTAGTCATGAGCGAATTTATGAAACATTTAATTTGGCTGCTTTACTAAATTTCACAAACACACCAACCCCCTGAAGCCACCCCCTCACGGAGAGGACATTGTGGCCACCTTGATTGAAGACACAGTGCAAAATCTCAAGGGGGGTAAACTGTGATCACGGATGACGTCATCATGCCTGGCCACTGTGCTGTCATGGTAACATCATTAGAGATGAGCAAATTTTTCATAAATTCGATTCGCCGTGTCGACAAATTTTTTGGGAAAAATTTGATTCGATCCGAATATATTTGCAGTGAATTAGGTTGAAAAACGGCTATTTCCTGGCTGCTGAGAGCCTTTATAGTGTTGTAGAACACTGTGCCTTGCAATAGCACGCATAGGGAGTCTGCTTTGGTAGTGAAATAATACTGTGAGTCCATATGACATGCAGATGACTGGCGTCGCTCTTAGAATCACTGCATACTTCACTTATTTGGGTGGTCACGGGGCCAAAACTGACCAAATAACTCAAGTATTAACTCAGCCCTAGAGGTAGATGTTATCGTCAAGAAGAAGCAAACTCCTATTATACCATTGTCAGCTGATTCCACATAGATGTCTACAGAACCTGTTCCATTAAATGCTTATACAAGTAGAGATCCCCCTGACAGAGTGGAGAGGGTGTGAGCAGTAAGTTTGTGTTGACTGATTAATTTCCCCATTCTCTGATCCATCAGAACAATTAACCAGAAAAAACGGATACTGTCTGTGGAGCATACGCCTTCACTCGGTTAGCATTTGCTCAATAATCCATCAGTATTGCCAAAGGCAAAAAAAAAAACGGAGGGGATCTAAAACAGAGATGACACGTGAATGGAATATTTACATGTCTTCTGTGTTTTGTACCCACTCCTGCTTTTGGCTACCAAATCATAAGCGAATTCTGATGGGACCATACAGGCCTTATAGCTGCTAAACAGATCGGATCTGTTGTGCGTCTTGTTTTTCCTTCCTCCAGACAGATCAGAAGAGGTGTCAAATAAATAATGTCAGCCAGGCTGAAAGCCAAAATAGTGGCCCAGTCATAAAGTGGGGAGGGTGGAAACAGCATAAGAAGTCCACAAAATGGCTCTATGACATAGTGTTGAGGTGGAAGCAGCATGAGGAGACCACAGAGTTGCACAATGACAGAGTCTGGAGGTGGCAGCAGCATGAGTAGGCCACAGACCGGCACAATGACAGAGTCTGGAGGTGGCAGCAGCATGAGGAGACCACAGAGCGGCACAATCACATAGGCTAGAGGTGGCGGCAGATTGAGGAGACTACAGAGCGGAATAATAAAATAGTCTGGAGGTTGCGGCAGCATGAGTAGGCCACAGAGTTGCATAATGACAGAGTCTGGAGGCGGCAGCAGCATGAGGAGGACACAGAGTGGCACAATGACAGAGTTTGTAGGTGTTGGTAGCATGAGTAGGCCACAGTGCAGCAAAATGAAAGAGTCTGGAGATGGCAGCAGCATCAGGAGACCACAGAGCGGTACAATGACAGAGTCTAAAGGTGGCAGCAGCATGAGGAGACCACAGAGCGGCACAATGACAGAGTCTGGAGGTGGCAGCAGCATGAGTAGGCCACAGAGTTGCACAATTAGAGATTATGGAGGCGGCTTCAACATGAGGAGACCACAGAGTGGCACAATGACATAGGCTGGAGCTGGCGGAAGCATGAGGAGGCCACAGAGCTGCATAATGACAGAGTCTGGAGATGGCAGCAGCATGAGGAGACCACAGAGCGGCACAATGACAGAGTCTAAAGGTGGCGGCAGCATGAGGAGATCACAGAGCAGCACAATGACAGAGTCTGAAGGTGGCAGCAGCATGAGAAGGCCACAGAGCAGCACAATGACAGAGTCTGGAGGTGTCGGCAGCATGAGTAGGCCACAGAGTTGCACAATTAGAGATTATGGAGGCGGCTTCAACATGAGGAGACCACGGAGTAGCACAATGACATAGGCTGGAGCTGGCGGAAGCATGAGGAGGCCACAGAGCGGTACAATGAAAGAGTCTGGAGGTGGCGGCAGCATGAGGAGACCACAGAGAGGCACAATGACTGAGTCTGGAGGTGGTGGCAGCATGAGGAGACCACATAGCGGCACAATGACAGAGTCTGGAGGCCGGACAGCATGAACAGGCCACAGAGCGGCCAAATGACATAGTCTGGAGGTGTCGGCAGCATGACTAGGCCACAGAGTTGCACAATTACATAGTCTGGAGGTGGCTGCAGCATGAGGAGACCACAGAGTTGCACAATGAGAGAGTCTGGAGGTGGCAGCAGCATGAGTAGGCCATAGAGTGGCAAGGTGACATACTGTGGAGGTGCGTGGCAATACCAGTACCCGCTGAAGATGGTGGGTGAAAGAAGGAGCACTTAGCATCAGATGTGGGGCAAAAGGAGGGTAACAGCATCAGAATAGAAGCTGAGGCAGGTAGCCAGAAGAAACCAGTCTCTTTTGTCAAATTGTTGGTGTGGCCCCATGATGATCTAGCCTGATGTATCAGGCATTGGTGTGTGGAAATACTGGCTGATCCACGCCTGATTCAGCTTGATGCAGTGTCCCACTATGCGCTATATGTGGGCACTTTAAACTCTTGCTAAATGTCATATCAAATGTATTGTGGTATCATGATGTAATTCCCTTTAACAGGCTGTCAGTGGCATTTACCTTTATTCGCTCCTAGGTGGTGCTGGCACCAATTATATATATATAGCTTGGGAGGGGGGGGGGTTAAAAATAGTGTGTCCGATGATAATAAAGAGATGAGGAAGTTAATGGAGAAGGTGAAAATTTGTATTTCCACTGAAATAATTCAAAAAAGATTTTACCGCATATTAGTGCAGCGCTTAACTCAGAATACAACATTTTTGTCCAACAAAATAATTAAAAATAGATTTTACCGCATTTAAGTGCAGCGCTAAATGCTGAATACAAGTTTTTTCTAGAGATGAGAGAACACCTGGATGTTCGGGTTCGAGAAGTTCGGCCGAACTTCCCGAAAATGTCCGGGTTCGGGATTCGAACTCGAGCCGAACTTTGTCCCGAACCCGAACCCCATTGAAGTCAATAGGGACCCGAACTTTTAGGCACTAAAAAGGCTGTAAAATAGTCCAGGAAAGGGCTAGAGGGCTGCCAAAGGCAGCAAAATGTAGGTAAATCCCCTGCAAACAAATGTGGATAGGGAAATGAATTAAAATAAAATAAAATAAATAAAAATTAACCAATATCAATTGGAGAGAGGTCCCACAGCAAGAAATCATGCGTCATATCACCCACCACTGGAGAAGGCCACTCTCATTTAGTTCGGACCAGCACCCAGACAGAGGAGAGGTCCCACATCAAGGAATCATGCGTCATATCAACCACCACCGGAGAAGGCCACTCTCATTTATTTCGGACCAGCACCCAGACAGAGGAGAGAGGTCCCACAGCAAGGAATCATGCGTCATATCAACCACCACCGGAGAAGGCCACTTTCAGTTATTTAAGCCCAGCACCCAGACCGAGGATACAGGTTCCACAGCAAGGAATCATGCGTCATATCAACCACCAACGGAGAAGGCCACTCTCATTTATTTTAGACCAGCACCTAGACAGAGAAGAGAGGTCCCACAGCAAGGAATCATGCGTCATATCAACCACCAACGGAGAAGGCCACTCTCATTTATTTCGGACCAGCACCCAGACAGAGGAGAGAGGTCCCACAGCAAGGAATCATGCGTCATATCAACCACCACTGGAGAAGGCCACTTTCAGTTATTTAGGCCCAGCACCCAGACCGAGGATACAGGTCCCACAGCAAGGAATCATGCGTCATATCAACCACCAACGGAGAAGGCCACTCTCATTTATTTTGGACCAGCACCCAGACAGAGGAGAGAGGTCCCACAGCAAGGAATCATGCGTCATATCAACCACCAACGGAGAAGGCCACTCTCATTTATTTTGGACCAGCACCCAGACAGAGGAGAGAGGTCCCACATCAAGGAATCATGCGTCATATCAACCACCACCGGAGAAGGCCACTCTCATTTATTTTGGACCAGCACCCAGACAGAGGAGAGAGGTCCCACATCAAGGAATCATGCGTCATATCAACCACCACCGGAGAAGGCCACTTTCAGTTATTTCGGACCAGCACCCAGACAGAGGAGAGGTTCATTCAACTTTGGGTTGCACCGCAAGATCATGGTAAAGTTAAAAATGAGGATTCAATAAAGAAGTGCCCCGGAGTACAAGAATACATGGTTGATGGGGAGGCAGTTATAAATGTTTATTCTGCACAAGGGAGGCACAGGTCCTGTGGGATCCATGCCTGGTTCATTTTTATGAACGCCAGCTTGTCCACGTTGGCTGTGGACAGGCGGCTGCGTTTGTCAGTAATGACGCCCCTGCCGTGCTGAATACACGTTCAGACAAAACGCTGGCCGCCGGGCAGGCCAGCACCTCCAAGGCATAAAATGCTAACTCTGGCCACGTGGACAATTTGGAGACCCAGAAGTTGAATGGGGCCGAACCATCAGTCAGTACGTGGAGGGGTGTGCAGACGTACTGTTCAACCATGTTAGTGAAATGCTGCCTCCTGCTAACACGTTCCGTATCAGGTGGTGGTGCAGTTAGCTGTGGCGTGGAGACAAAACTTTTCCACATTTCTGCCATGCTAACCCTGCCCTCAGAAGAGCTGGCCGTGACACTGCTGCATTGGCGACCTCTTGCTCCTCCTCTGCCTTCGCCTTGGGCTTCCACCTGTTCCCCTGTGACATTTGGGAATGCTCTCAGGAGCGCGTCTACCAGCGTGCGCTTGAACTCGCGCATCTTCCTATCACGCTCCAGTGCAGGAAGTAAGGTGGGCACATTGTCTTTGTACCGGGGATACAGCAGGGTGGCAACCCAGTAGTCCGCACACGTTAAAATGTGCGCAACTCTGCTGTCGTTGCGCAGGCACTGCAGCATGTAGTCGCTCATGTGTGCCAGGCTCCCCAGAGGTAAGGACAAGCTGTCCTCTGTGGGAGGCGTATCGTCATCGTCCTCCGTATCCCCCCAGCCACGCACCAGTGATGGGCCTGAGCTGTGTCGGGTGCCACCCCCTGTGAACCTGCTTCATCCTCATACTCCTCCACCTCCTCCTCATCCTCCTCGTCCTCCAGTAGTGGGCCCTGGCTGGCCACATTTGTACCTGGCCTCTGCTGTTGCAAAAAACCTCCCTCTGAGCCACTTTTAACAGACTGGCCTGAAAGTGCTAAAAATGACCCCTCATCCTCCTCCTCCTCCTCCTGGGCCACCTTCTCTTCCATCATCGCCCTAAGCGTTTTCTCAAGGAGACATAGAAGTGGTATTGTAACGCTGATAACGGTGTCATCGCCACTGGCCATGTTGGTGGAGTACTCGAAACAGCGCAACAGGGCACACAGGTCTCGCATGGAGGTATTGGTGGTGAAGTGGTGCTGTTCCGCAGTGCGACTGACGCGTGCGTGCTGCAGCTGAAGCTCCACTATGGCCTGCTGCTGCTCGCACAGTCTCTCCAGCATGTACAAGGTGTAGTTCCACCTGGAGGGCACGTCGCATATGAGGCGGTGAGCGGGAAGGCTGAAGTTACGCTGTAGCGCAGACAGGCGAGCAGCGTCAGGATGTGAACGCCGGAAGCGCGCACAGACGGCCCTCACTTTATGCAGCAGCTCTGACATGTTGGGGTAGTTGTGAATGAACTTCTGCACCACCAAATTCAGCACATGCGCCAGGCAAGGGATGTGCGTCAAACCGGCTAGTCCCAGAGCTGCGACGAGATTTCGCACATTATCGCACACCACCAGGCCGGGCTTGAGGCCCACCGGCAGCAACCACTGGTCGGTCTGTTGTTCAATACCCCGCCACAACTCCTGCGCGGTGTGGGGCCTGTCCCCAAACATATGAGTTTCAGAATGGCCTGCTGACATTTACCCGGGCTGTGCTGAAGTTGGTGGTGAAGGTGTGTGGCTGACTGGATGAGCTGGTGGAAGCAGAGGAGGAGGAAGCCGAGTAGGAGGAGGAGGCTACAGGAGGCAAGAATGATGCCCTGTGATCCTTGGCGGCGGAAGGACGTGCGCCAAGGAACTCTCCGCCTGGGGCCCAGCCGCCACTACATTTACCCAGTGTGCAGTTAGGGAGATATAGCGTCCCTGGCCGTGCTTACTGGTCCACGTATCTGTGGTTAGGTGGACCTTGCCACAGATGGCGTTGCGCAGTGCACACTTGATTTTATCGGATACTTGGTTGTGCAGGAAGGCACGGCTGTCTTGGAGAAGTAGTGGCGGCTGGGGACAACATACTGTGGGACAGCCATGGACATCAGCTGTTTGAAGCTGTCTGTGTCCACCAGCCAGTAGTTTAGAAATGCTGGCATTCAGGCCCAGGGCTCGAGGGTGGCTAGGTGGGAATTTACGCTTTCTCTCCAAGGTTTGTGAGATGGAGAGCTGAACGCTGCCGTGTGACATGGTGGAGATGCTTGGTGACGCAGGTGGTGTTGTCGGTGGCACATCCTCTGTTTGGTGGGCGGCAGGTGCCAACATTCCTCCCGAGGCGGAGGAAGAGGCCGAGGCAGCAGCAGAAGAGGGAGCAGGGGGAGCCTGAGTGAGTTCCTTGCTTTTAAGGTGTTTACTCCACTGCAGTTCATGCTTTGCATGTAGATGCCTGGTCATGCAGGTTGTGCTAAGGTTCAGAACGTTAATGCCTCGCTTCAGGATCTGATGGCACAGCGTGCAAACCACTCGGGTCTTGTCGTCAGCACATTGTTTAAAGAAGTGCCATGCCAGGGAACTCCTTGAAGCTGCCTTTGGGGTGCTCGGTCCCTGGTGGCGGTGGCCAGTATCAGGCGAACTGCTCCCTCTTTTGCTACGCTGTTGGCTCGGTCTCACCACTGCCTCTTCCTCTGAACTATGAAAGTCAGTGGCACGACCTTCATTCCATGTGGGGTCTAGGACCTCATCGTCCCCTGCATCGTCTTCCACACAGTCTTCCTCCTGACCTCCTGTTCGGTCTGCACACTGCAGAAAGACGCAGCAGTTGGCACCTGTGTTTCGTCATCATCAGAGACGTGCGGACTCCGATGAGGTGGTATTCCCATGTCCTCATCATCAGGAAACATCAGTGGTTGTGCATCAGTGCATTCTATGTCTTCCACCACTGGGGAAGGGCTAGGTGGATTTCCTTGGGAAACCATGCCAGCAGAGTCTTCAAACAGCATAAGAGACTGCTGCATAACTTGAGGCTCTGACAGTTTCCCTGATATGCATGGGGGTGATGTGACAGACTGATGGGCTTGGTTTTCAGGTGCCACCTGTGCGCTTTCTGCAGAAGACTGGGTGGGAGATAATGTTGTGAACATGCTGGATCCACTGTCGGCCACCCAATTGACTAGCGCCTGTACCTGCTCAGGCCTTACCATCCTTAGAACGGCATTGGGCCCCACCAAATATCGCTGTAAATTCTGGCGGGTACTGGAACCTGAGGTAGTTGGTTCACTAGGACGTGTGGCTGTGGCAGAATGGCCACGTCCTCTCCCAGCACCAGAGGGTACACTAACACCACCACGACCGCGTCCGCGTCCCTTACT
This sequence comes from Bufotes viridis, assembly GCA_033119425.1. Taxonomy (NCBI): domain Eukaryota; kingdom Metazoa; phylum Chordata; class Amphibia; order Anura; family Bufonidae; genus Bufotes; species Bufotes viridis. The sequence goes on along the minus strand of CM065589.1, from coordinate 538,367,138 downwards.
AGATGTTTTCCTCATTGTTACCGTTCACCAAGCACCACAATAAGGAATAAAATATTTGGCCCAATGTATTGATTTCAAATTTAGGCCTTTTTACAGGCACCTAACACTATCTGCCTATTTGTTTATGTAGCGTATTACACTAATCCAGGCACAGCAGTAACCACTGATTTAGGGAATATCTCTTTTAGGGCTAGTATTTAGGCCCTGGATGAAAGGTATCCTTTTATGGACAGATTTACACTTGGCCTGCAACAGCTGGGACACCAGATTCAGGGTATTGCTATATTGGCAGGTTAATTTCACCCCAGAAAAAATATATGTGTAAGCAGACACTATGAAATCTGGCCTGAAACTGTTTGGACACCAGATCCAGGGTATTGCTATATTGGCAGGTTAATTTCACCTCAGAACAAAATATATGTGTAGCGGACACTATGAAATCTGGCCTGAAACTGTTTGGACACCAGATCCAGGGTATTGCTATATTGGCAGGTTAATTTAACCCCAGAACAAAATATATGTGTAAGCGGACACTATGAAATCTGGCCTGAAACTGTTTGGACACCAGATCAGGGTATTGCTATATTGGCAGGTTAATTTAACCCCAGAACAAAATATATGTGTAAGCGGACACTATGAAATCGGTCCTGCAACTGCTGGGACACCAGATCCAGGGTATTGCTATATTGGCAGGTTAATTTCACCCCAGAAAATAATCTATCCTTTGCCAGACAGCTGACAGTATTATACTTGTCTAGCCAAAGCTGGAACACCAGATTTAGGGGATTGGTATTTGGGCAATTGTATTTAACCCCTTAATAAAATATAGAAATTGCTGTCCTGAGTTTCAAGGGGTGACAATTAGCACAGCCAAACCCCTGATGTAGGATATAGCAAAAAAAAAAAACTAGTATTGATGGATTGATGGACTTGGTGGCATCTTCTTCTGGTGCACCACAAGTCACAAAATGGACGCCGATCAACCCAGAAAATAAGTGACAGAAAAACGCTCTGTGCAGCCTAAAAACCAGTGAGCAAGTAACTAGCAGAAATTCAAAGATTTTCAGCTGTAGATCGATCCGTTCATTTGGTGCTGTTGCTGACTTTAACCTGCCTAATCTCGCCCTGACAGAAGCTGCGTCCTCTCCCTACACTAGTAAGAACAGTGTGACGTGCGGCGCTACGTGACCCCAGCTTAAATAGAGGCTGGGTCACATGCTGCACTTGGCCAATCACAGCCATGCCATTAGTAGGCATGGCTGTGATGGGCTCTTAGGGCAAGAAGTAAAACGCTAGCTGATTGGCTGCTGTGCAGGCCTTTAGAAAGCGGGAAGTAATCGACGAACACCGAACCCGAACTTTTTTGAAAATGTCCGGGTTCGGGTCCGGGTCCCAGACACCCCAAAGTTCGGTACGAACCAGAACGATGCTCGAACTGTTCGCTCAACACTAGTTTTTTCTCCACCGAAATAATTCAAAAATGATTTTACAGCAAAAAAGTGCAGCGCTTAATGCAGAATACAAGATTTTTCCCCACCAAAATAATTCAAAAATTATTTTACTGCATATAAGTGCAGCGCTTAATGATGACTACAAAATTTCTTCCCACCAAAATATTTCAAAAAGATTTTAACGCAGATACGTGCAGCGCTTAATGCTGAATACAAGATTTTTTCCCACCAAAATATTTCAAAAACGATTTTACAGCATATAGGTGCAGCGCTTAACACTGAATACAAGATTTTTGTCCAGCGAAATAATTTAAAAAAGATTTTACTGCATATAAGGGCAGCACTTAATGCTGAATACAAGATTTTTTTCCACCGAAATATTTGAAAAAAGACTTTTCCACATATACCTAAGTAACATAGTAACATAGTATATAAGATATAAAAAATACATTTGTCCATCCAGTTTGGCCTGTTTCCTACAAGTTGATCCAGAGGAAGGCAAAAAACCCTGTGAGGCAGAAGCCAATTTTCCCCACTTAAGGGGAAAAAATTTCTTCCCGACTCCAATCAGGCAATCAGAATAACTCCCTGGATCAACGACCCCTCTCTAGTAGCTATAACCTGTAATATTATTACACTCCAGAAATACATCCAGTCTCCTCTTAAATTCCTTTATTGTACTCACCATCACCACCTCCTCAGGCAGAGTGTTCCACAGTCTCACTGCTCTTACCGTGAAGAATCCTTTTCTATGTTTGTGCACAAACCTTCTTTCCTCTAGACGCAGAGGATGTCCACTCGTCACAGTCACAGTCCTGGGGATAAATAGATGATGGGAGAGATCTCTGTACTGACCCCTGATATATTTATACATAGTTATTAGATCTCCCCTCAGTCGTCTTTTTTCTAACGTGAATAACCCTAATTTTGATAACCTTTCAGGGTACTGTAGTTGCCCCATTCCAGTTATTACTTTAGTTGCCCTCTTCTGAACCCTCTCCAGCTCTGCTAAGTCTGCCTTGTTCCCAGGAGCCCAGAACTGTACACACTACTCCATTTGTGGTCTGACTAGTGATTTGTAAAGTTGTAGGACTATGTTCTCATCACGGGCATCTATGCTCCTTTTGATGCAACCCATTATCTTATTGGCCTTGCCAGTAGCTGCCTGACACTGGTTTTTACAGCTAAGTTTGCTGTTTATTAAAATTCTTAGATCCTTTTCCATGTCAGTGTTACCGAGTGTTTTACCATTTAGTATGTACGGGTGACTTGCATTATTCCTTCCCATGTGCATAACTAGTGTTGAGCGAACAGTTCGAGAATAGTTCGGGTTCGTACCGAATTTTGGGATGTTTGGGACACGGACCCGAAACCGAACATTTTCAAAAAAGTTCGGGTTTGTTGTTCGGCGATTACTTCCCACTTTCTGAAGGTCTGCACAGCAGCCAATCAGCTAGCGTTTTACTTCTTGCCCTAAGAGCCCATCACAGCCATGCCTACTAATGGCATGGCTGTGATTGGCCAAGTGCAGCATGTGACCCAACCTCTATTTAAGCTGGAGTCACGTAGCGCCGCACATCACACTGCTCTGATTAGTGTAGGGAGAGGACGCAGCTGCTGTGAGGGCGAGATTAGGCAGGAAAAAGTCAGCAAAAACACCTAATAAAGTGATCGATCTACAGCTGTGAATGATTGAACTTCTGCTAGTTACTTGCTCACTGTTTTTTAGGCTGCACAGAGCGTTTTTCTGTCACTTATTTTCTGGGGTGATCGGCGGTCATTTTGTGACTTGTGGTACACCAGAACAAGCTGCCACCAAGTCCATCAATCCATCAATACTAATTTTTCTTTTTTGCTATATCCTACATCAGGGGCTTGGCTGTGCTAATTGTCACCCCTAGAAACTCAGGATAGCAATTTCTATATTTTATTAAGGGGTTAAATACAATTGACCAAATACCAATCTCCTAAATCTGGTGTTCCAGCTTTGGCTAGCCAAGTATAATACTGTCTGCTGTCTGGCAAAGGATAGATTATTTTCTGTGGTGAAATTCAATTGTCAAAATAGCAATCCCCTAAATCTGGTGTCCCAGCACTGGCTGGCAAACTATAATAGTGTCCGCAAAAACGTATATTTTGTTCTGGGGTGAAATTCAATTGCCAAAATAGCAATACCATAAATCTGGTGTCACAGCTGTGGCTGGCAAGCTAGAATAGTGTCCGCAAAAACATATATTTTGTTCTGGGGTGAAATTCAATTGCCAAAATAGCAATACCATAAATCAGTGGTTTCAGCTGTGGCTGGCCAAGTTTCATAGTGTCCGCAAAAACATATATTTTGTTCTGAGTTGAAATTCAATTGCCAAAATAGCATACCATAAATCTGGTGTCACAGCTGTGGACGGCAAAGTATAATAGTGTCTGACAAAACATATATTTTGTTCTGGGGTAAAATTCAATTGCCAAAATAGCAATACCATAAATCAGTGGTTTCAATTAAAGCTGGCCAAGTTTTATAGTGTCTGCCAAAACATATATTTTGTTCTGGGGTGAAATTCAATTGCCAAAATTGCAATACCATAAATCTGTGGTTTTAGCTGTGGCTGTCCAAGTTTCATAGTGTCCTGCAAAGGATATATTTTGTTTTGGGGTGAAATTCAATTGCCAAAATAGCAATACCCTGAATCAGGTGTTCCAGCTGTTGCAGGCCTAGATTAAATCTGTCCGTAACAGGGTATATTTTGTTCTGGGGTGAAATTTAATTGACGAAATAGCAATACCATAAATCAGTGGTTTCAGCTGTGTCTGGCCAAGTTTCATAGTGTCCTGCAAATTATATATTTTGTTCTGGGGTAAAATTCAATTGCCAAAATAGCAATACCATAAATCAGTGGTTTCAGCTGTGGCTGGCCAAGTTTCATAGTGTCCTGCAAATTATATATTTTGTTATGGGGTGAAATTCAATTGCCAAAATAGCAACACCATAAATCAGTGGTTTCAGCTTTGGCTGGCCAAGTTTCATAGTGTCCTGCAAATTATATATTTTGTTCTGGGGTGAAATTCAATTGCCAAAATAGCAATACCATAAATCAGTGGTTTCAGCTGTGGCTGGCCAAGTTTCATAGTGTCCGTAAAAACATATATTTTGTTCTGGGGTGAAATTTAATTTCCAAAATAGCAATACCATAAATCAGTGATTTCAGCTGTGTCTGGCCAAGTTTCAAAGTGTTCTGCAAATTATATATTTTGTTCTGGGGTGAAATTCAATTGACAAAATAGCAATACCATAAATTAGTGGTTTCAGCTGTGGCTGGCCAAGTTTCATAGTGTTCTGCAAATTATATATTTTGTTATGGGGTGAAATTCAATTGCCAAAATAGCAATACCATAAATCAGTGGTTTCAGCTGTGGCTGGCCAAGTTTCATAGTGTCCTGCAAATTATATATTTTGTTCTGGGGTGAAATTCAATTGCCAAAAGAGCAATACCATAAATCAGTGGTTTCAGCTGTGGCTGACCAAGTTTCATAGTGTACGCAAAAACATATATTTTGTTCTGTGGTGAAATTCAAATGCAAAATAGCAATACCATAAATCAGTGGTTTCAGCGGTGGCAGGCCAAGTTTCATAGTGTCCTGCAAATTATATATTTTGTTCTGTGGTGAAATTCAATTGCCAAAATAGCAATACTCTGAATCTGGTGTTCCAGCTGTTGCAGGCCTAGTTTAAATCTGTCCGTAACAGGGTATATTTTGTTCTGGGGTGAAATTCAATTGCCAAAATAGCAATACCATAAATCCGTTGTTTCAGCTGTGGCTGGCCAAGTTTCATAGTGTCCGCAAAAACATATATTTTGTTCTGGGGTGAAATTCAATTGCCAAAATAGCAATACCATAAAACTAGTGTCACAGCTGTGGATGGCAAAGTATAACAGTGTCTGCCAAAACATATATTTTGATCTGGGGTGAAATTCAATTGCCAAAATAGCAATACCATAAATCAGTGGTTTAAGCTGTGGCTGGCCAAGTTTCATAGTGTCCTGCAAAGGATATATTTTGTTCTGGGGTGAAATTCAATTGCCAAAATAGCAATGCCCTGAGTCTGTTGTTCCAGCTGTTGCAGGCCTAGTTTAATTCTGTCCGTAACAGGGTATATTTTGTTCTGGGGTGAAATTTAATTGCCAAAATAGCAATATCATAAATCAGTGGTTTCAGCTGTGTCTGGCCAAGTTTCATAGTTTCCTGCAAATTATATATCTTGTTCTGGGGTGAAATTCAATTGCCAAATTAGCAATAACATAAATCAGTGGTTTCAGCTGTGGCTAGCCAAGTTTCATAGTGTCCGGCAAATTATATATTTTGTTCTGGGGTGAAATTTAATTGCCAAAATAGCAATACCATAAATTATTGATTTCAGCTGTGGCTGGCCAAGTTTCATAGTGTCCGCAAAAACATATATTTTGTTCTGGGGTGAAATTCAATTGCCAAAACAGCAATATCATAAATCAGTGGTTTCAGCTGTGTCTGGCCAAGTTTCATAGTGTCCTGCAAATTATATATTTTGTTCTGGGGTGAAATTCAATTGCCAAAATAGCAATACCATAAATCAGTGGTTTCAGCTGTGGCTGGCCAAGTTTCATAGTGTCCTGCAAATTATATATTTTGTTCTGGGGTGAAATTCAATTGCCAAAATAGCAATACCATAAATTAGTGGTTTCAGCTGTGGCTGGCCAAGTTTTATAGTGTCCTGCAAAGGATATATTTTGTTCTGGGGTGAAATTCAATTGCCAAAATAGCAATACCCTGAATCTGGTGTTCCAGCTGTTGCAGGCCTAGTTTAAATCTGTCTGTAACAGGGTATATTTTGTTCTGGGTGTGAAAAAGGCATATCCCACACTGATGACCGCTTTATTGTGAACAATAACCTGTGGAACCGGATGGTGAATGCCACACAACTCCAGGCACATTTAAGGATGATGAGAGGCACCCAAGTGTCAAGTCAGACCATTCGAAACCGTTTACAATAACGTGGTCTGCGTGCTAGACGACTGCAAGGGTACCTGACCATACCACAAAGCACAGACCACATCCTCTTGCATAGGCCAGGAAGCATCTACACTGGATGAGGGACCAGTGGGCCTCAGTGCTGTTCACTGATGAAAGTCGATTCAAACTAATTTAATCGTCATGGACGACAATGCACCAGCTTATCGAGTTTGCATCATTAGGGAATGGTTGCTGGAGACTGGGGTACCTCAAATGGAGTGGCCTGCAATTTCTCTAGACCTGAATCCCATTGAAAACCTATGAGATCAGCTGGGTCGCTGTGTAGAGGCTCATAACTCTGTACCCCAGAACCTCAATGACCTGAATGGGATGCCATGTATTAGCAGACAAAAGGATGACTTGTGAACAGCATAAGATGTCGTTCTCAAATTGTAATTGATGCTCAAGGCTCCATTATTAGACATTAGATAATTATCGTTATTGAGACATTAACATTTTTTGTGGGGGTATACCCACCACTATTGTTGGCTTTTGTTTTAATAAATTGTTTGAGATGAGGAAATCACCATTAGCGTGCTTCTACTTAAATTCCCTACTTTCATGATATAATATCACTGTAGGGTGAACTTTTTACGTTTCCATAAATTTCACCCAAAAGCTAAATATCTCTAACTTTTTGTGAGTTTTATATATATATATATATATATATATATATATATATATAGATAGATAGATAGATAGATATACATATATATACGCAAAAGTATGTACGGTATTTGTAATTTATTTTGCTCCATTATATTTTGATTACTAAATAAAGTAGACTTCAGTTGTTACCCCAAGATCTACAAATCATGTGTATGCAGGACTAGCACCTTAGCATTGTACTACAGGGTAAAATGCTAGTGTAGAAAATAATTTATTTAACTAAAAACCTTCATTAATATTCCTGTACAATGCTCTATATATCAGAACATTTTAGTTAGAAAAATTCCATTAGATGGTAGCTGGTGCTCTGTAGCACACGTGCATCCCACTTCCACATAAAAATCATGGGTTCAAGTCCTGGGGTAGCAGCAAAGAATGGTTTAGGTTAGGATGCCAACTCTGCGTGTCCTCCAGCTGTTGTGAAACTACAACTCCCACGAGGCCCTTCTGTAGGATAAAAGCTGTAGGCTGTCAGGGAATGATGGGAGTTGTAGTTTTCCAACAGCTGGAGGGCCGCAGGTTGAGCATGCCTGGTTTAGGCTACTTTCATACTTGCGTTGTTAATTCCGGTATTGAGATCCGGCAGAGGATGTCAATGCTGCATTACACCAATCCGCTTTTGATTTAGCACATCAGGATGCACCTGTTCCGTTAGGATGCGGTTGTGTGAAATCAAACGGAAAAACAGATCCGTCACTTAATACATTCAAAGTCAATGGGTGACGGTTCTGTTTTTTTAGTTCTACTAAAAACGGATCCGCCATCATTGACTTACATTGTTTTCAGTGCCGGATCCATTTTTCTCTGTTTTTATGACCGACACAAATCTGCAGCTTGCAGCAGTTTTATGTCCAGTCACAGAACGGAATGCTGCCAGAACGGAAGACATCCCGATGCATTGTGAACAGATCTCTTTCCATTCAATCAGAATGCATGATGACTAAACTGAAACGCTTTTTTTCCGGTAATGAGATTCTCTGCCGGATCTCAATACTGAAATGCAGCAATGCTAGTGTGAAAGTAGCCTTACTAGGCAATCACATAAATGTCATGAAAGAAAATAAATTCTATGTGTGTGTATATATATATATTGTGGTAAGGTGCAAGGTACTGTGGTCGACGGCAGGTACGTGTCACCGAGGTTCCTGGCCTCGGTGAGGTAAGAGCCGGATTTTTTATGTGTCAGCAGCAGCTAGTGCTGCTTGACATTTATAGTTAGTTTGGCTGCAAAGCCAATCCGGGCCGGCTCTTACTGGGAGCAGCTAAAGAGTAGGGTGGGTGGCTGCTCCCCACGGTCCAGTCCATGTTTTGGGCTGGATATAAAACGCAGCCAGCAGCTGTGTCTGGGGAGTGTGATTATCCTGGAGCTGCTGGCAGGGCTGGGAGTTCTCTGTCCAGGAGGAAAGAGCTCAGCAAGGAGGTGTTGTGTTCCTGGCTACCTGAAGCTGGATTCTCCTGCGGCTGGGCCGACAGCGTGGTGCGAACCTGCACCTACACCTCCCAGGTGACTGAACCTGTGTTGGACTGTTTTGTTTGGCTACGCTTATTTCCGTTGTGTGTGAACTGTCACCAAGAGACTGTTTTTCATTTTGTGTGCAAGTGTGAATAAAACACTGTTTGTTGCACAATCTGGACTCCTGGTTTTGCCTCTAAACTGCACCCGCACCGCTGTCTACCAGAGCGACTCCCCACATTTGGTGTCGGATGCGGGCATGCGCAGTGAGGCTGGCGTGACCGCCGAAGTTTGTTTGTTTTGCTGGGCACAAGTGCATGGCATATATTAAGCCAGCAAAGCTACAAGTAGGAATTACTGGCAACATGGAGGCGGCTGTGAAAGCTCTCATAGAGGCTAACGTGCAGCAGCGGGAGACCAACCAGCTACTGTTACAGCACGTAATGGCGTTACAAGCTGCAGGAGCGCCCCACCACGACTCATGATGCCCGGAAAGCGGTCCGTGCGGCGATCCCAAAGATGACCCCTCGGACGACGTTGAGACATATCTGGCGGTCTTTGAGAAGGTAGCCGTGAGGGAAAAGTTACCCCGTGACCAGTGGGCCGAGGTGGTCGCTCCGCTCCTGGCATCCGGCCCCAGCAAGTTTTTTTTTGACTTGGCAGATGCCCAGGCTGCTGATTACCCCACGGTGAAGGGGGAGATCCTGGCCAGATTGGGGTAAACGTGTTGGTCCGGGCTCAGCGGGTCCACCAGTGGGACTATAAAACGGCTGAACCCGCCAGGCCGCAGTACTATGAGTTGCTGCATCGGTTGCAAAAGTGGCTGCAGCCTGATGTTCTAAGTCCGACTGCTATGCTGGACCGTCTGCTGGCCGACATGTTCTGGAGGGCCCTGCCTTACCCCCTTCAGCACTGGATTGGCCAGGTATCCCCACTAATGCCCTGGAGATGGTCGACCTGGTGGAGCGCTACGAGGCCACCAGAAACCTGCAGGGGAGTCTTGCTGGGAAGGGGTCAGTCAAACCCCGGAGGCCTCCGCCCCAGTTCCGACGCTCGCGACAGAGAGGCCTGCCCGGAATGTACCCCTGCGGATCCGCCTCCCGGGGTATGCTGGAGGTGTCAGGAGCCAGGCCACATCAGGGCCGACTGTCCGCATCGGGATGAGCCGATGGATGTGAACTATGGGGGCGCCACTCCCTGTATGCACGGAAGCTGTGCGCAACTGGCACCCGTGAGGGGCAGGACAATAACCACCTGTGTCAGGTAGAGGTGGGAGAGTCTCTGGCGGTGGCCCTGCTGGACTCCGGGAGTCTAGTCTCCTGGTAAGAGCTGCCCTAGTACGGCCTGCGGAGTATACCGGCCGTAAAATCGGGTCCTGTGCATCCACGGAGACCTAAAAGATTACCCCACTGCACTAGTGACTTTGTCCACAGCGGCTGGTAAGTGGACCCACGAGGTGGCTGTCGCTGCTAAACTCCCACATGAACTGATACTTGGGAGGGACTTCCCAGGTTTCCCGGCACTGTGGCCGGCGATAAAACTGTCTGATGGACCCGAGACAGGGGTAACCCTAGGAGAGTGGCCTGGTACCACTGGAAGGCCAGAACCCTGGGAGCCCGAGTCTGAAGGGCCAGCAGTAGGGGTGACCACTGCTCCAGCGGTAGAGGGGGAGACAACCCCACTAAGTGTAATGGTGGGAGACACGGAGGACTTGCCACCGGGACCTGAGTTGGCAGACCTCAATGTCTCAGGGGAAAATTTTGGGACCGCACAACACCGGGACCAAACCCTAACCAGGGCCTGGGAAAGTGTTGTAATGATTGATGGTAAACCCCAGAAACCTGGGGCTGAATTAATGTTTCCACGATTTATTGTCCTTCAGGATATGTTGTATCGGGTGAACCAAGTCCGAGGTGAGCCAGTTGAACAGTTGGTGGTGCCCACCGCATATCGCAAGCTTGTTATGGAGCTTGCCCACCAACATGTTCTTGGGGGACACATGGGGTGGCAGAAAACGCAGGACCGCATACTACAGCGATTTTACTGGCCCGGTTTCTTTAAGGAAGTAGAGGAATTCTGTAAGTCCTGTCCGACCTGTCAGGTAAATAGCCCCCAGCCGCATTATCGAAGTCCCCTGGTCCTCTCCCAATAATTGAGGTCCCATTCGAGCGCATTGCCATGGATCTGGTCGGACCTGCATCAAGTCTGCTAGGGGTCACCAACATATCCTGGTGATTCTCGACTATGCCACTCGGTATCCGGAGGCGGTGCCTCTGCGACATACCTCAGCTAAGCTCATTGCCAAAGAGTTAATGGAGATGTTTTCCGTGTGGGCCTGCCAAAAGAGGTTCTGACAGACCAAGGGACCCCTTTATGTCCAAAGTAATGAGGGAACTGTGTAAATTGTTGCGTATAAAGCAGTTACGGACGTCCGCTTACCATCCGCAAACAGACGGTCTTGTGGAGAGGTTTAACCAAACTCTAAAAATATGTTAAAGAGGGTGGTGTCTAGAGATGGGAAGGACTGGGATCTGCTTCTGCCCTATCTCATGTTCGCAGTGCGAGAGGTGCCCCAGGCCTCTACTGGGTTCTCGCCCTTCGAACTGCTTTATGGCAGACACCCTCGGGGCCTGTTGGATATCGCCAAGGAAGCATGGGAACAACAGCCTGTCCCCCACAAAAGTGTCATTGAGTATGTCACCCAGATGCAGGAACGGATAGAAAGGGTGTTGCCGCTGGTCCGGGAGCATATGGAGGCAGCGCAACAAGCCCAGAGTAGGGTGTATAATCGTCAGGCTCGGGTACGGGGCTTCCATCCGGGAGATCGGGTTTTGGTTCTGGTGCCCACCCTGACAGCAAGTTCCTAGCTAGGTGGCAGGGCCCCTATGAGGTGATCGAGAAGGTAGGGGAAGTAAATTACAAAGTACACCAGCCAGGCGGCGCAAGCCGGAGCAGGTGTACCACGTGAATTTACTTAAGCCGTGGAAAGATAGGGACACAGCCGACGACCACAGCCCCCGGCCAGGGCTTCTAGGTGAAAAGGGTCCAGCCCCACAGTTCGAGGCCTGTGAAGCAGTAACCACGGTAAAATTGCAGACAGCCTGTCTTCCAAACAAGTTCAGGAAGTCAGGAGTTCATCAGTCGGAACACGGATGTGTTCTCGGACCTCCTGGCCGCACGCCTCTCATCCGACATGACATCGCCACTGAGCCTCAGGCCAAGATCCGGTTAAAACCATACCGGGTACCCGAGGCTCGGCGACGGGCCATCGCGGAGGAAGTACAGTTAATGTTGAAGCTCGATGTCATTGAGGAGTCGAAAAGTGAGTGGGCCAGTCCCATAGTCCTGATACCTAAGCCGGATGGGACGTTGCGGTTCTGCAACGATTTTCGCAAATTAAATGAAGTGTCCAAGTTTGACGCGCATCCCATGCCCCGAGTAGACGAGCTGGTTGAAAGTTTAGGACAAGCCCGTTATTTTTCTGTGCTGGACCTCACTAAAGGGTACTGGCAGGTACCCTTAACGGAGTCGGCTAAGGAAAAACCGCATTTGTTACCTCGCAGGGCCTGTATCACTACAAGGTGTTACCCTTTGGCCTGCATGGCGCCCGCCACTTTCCAAAGGTTAATGGACATAGTGCTGCGACCACATCGCCGGTACGCCTCGGCCTACTTAGATGATGTAGTCATCCACAGCACCGACTGGGAAAGCCATTTACCCAAGGTGCAGGCGGTAGTGGATGCCCTGAGGAAAGCCGGACTGACCGCTAACCCAAAGAAGTGCTCCATAGGGTTAGAGGAGACAAAATATCTGGGATATATAATTGGGCGGGGAGTCATCAAACCTCAGGTAACTAAGGTAGAGGCCATTCGTAACTGGCCCCGACCGGTCACCACCAGGCAGGTAAAGTCGTTCCTGGGGATTGTAGGTTACTACATGAGGTTTGTGCCCCACTTTGCCACAATAGCAGCGCCATTGACAGACCTGTTGAAGGGGCGAAAGTCTGGGAGGGTTAGCTGGAGTGAGAAGGCGGAGGAGGCTTTCTCCGCGTTGAAGTCGGCCCTGTGTGGGTCCCCGGTTTTGGTGACACCCGACTTCAACAGGGAGTTCGTCGTACAGACCGACGCCTCGGAGGTAGGCCTCGGTGCTGTACTGTCTCAGGAGGTCAACGGGGAAGAACATCCCGTTGTCTTCCTGAGCCGTAAGCTCAGTCCCGCCGAGACCAGGTATAGCATAGTGGAGAGGGAGTGCCTGGCTATCAAGTGGGCACTTGAATCTCTCCGCTACTACCTGTTAGGGAGGAGGTTCCGTCTGGTGACCGACCATTCCCTCTCAAGTGGATGAGCCAGGCCAAGGAGAGGAATGCTCGGGTCACCAGGTGGTTCCTATCCCTACAGAACTTCAAGTTCTCCGTGGAACACAGGGCAGGCCGCTTGCAGGGTAACGCAGATGCCCTGTCCCGCGTCCACTGCCTCACATGTGTTCACCCCTCAGGGTTGAACAAAGGGGGGTATGTGGTAAGGTGCAAGGTACTGTGGTCGACGGCAGGTACGTGTCACCGAGGTTCCTGGCCTCGGTGAGGTAAGAGCCGGATTTTTTATGTGTCAGCAGCAGCTAGTGCTGCTTGACATTTATAGTTAGTTTGGCTGCAAAGCCAATCCGGGCCGGCTCTTACTGGGAGCAGCTAAAGAGTAGGGTGGGTGGCTGCTCCCCACGGTCCAGTCCATGTTTTGGGCTGGATATAAAACGCAGCCAGCAGCTGTGTCTGAGGAGTGTGATTATCCTGGAGCTGCTGGCAGGGCTGGGAGTTCTCTGTCCAGGAGGAAAGAGCTCAGCAAGGAGGTGTTGTGTTCCTGGCTACCTGAAGCTGGATTCTCCTGCGGCTGGGCCGACAGCGTGGTGCGAACCTGCACCTACACCTCCCAGGTGACTGAACCTGTGTTGGACTGTTTTGTTTGGCTACGCTTATTTCCGTTGTGTGTGAACTGTCACCAAGAGACTGTTTTTCATTTTGTGTGCAAGTGTGAATAAAACACTGTTTGTTGCACAATCTGGACTCCTGGTTTTGCCTCTAAACTGCACCCGCACCGCTGTCTACCAGAGCGACTCCCCACATATATATATATATATATGTGTGTGTGTGTTAAAATGTCTTCATTTCTTTTGTTCAATTGCATTTTTGTAATTGCTAAATAAATTTGACTTTTGCTGTTTTCCCAGTGTCCTGGTATACAGAGATGTATCTGTAGATGCCAGTGCATTGTACAGGAATACTAGTAAATGTTTCTAGTTAGAGAAATTCCATCACCTAAAAGCTGTAAAGAATGTGGCTTAGCTAGAAAGTTCTTTGTTTCTGATACAGAAGGTCCCTGGTTCGCGACCCAAAAGTGACAATTTGGCTAAACGGGGTATAAAAGTTTTTAAATACACAGGGGTGTTCTCATTCACTATTATAATGCTCAAGGAGCTAGTTATATGGGGGAATGACTTATTTTAATGCCTTCTCCACCTCCGCTATGCATGTACAGTCTATGGGAGCCGCGATCAGATGATGGCATGTTAAAATCCTCTGGTGTGACTATAAACTAAGTGAAAAGAAATTAAAAATAACAAAATATATTAATAACAAAATAAACAATAAAAATGAAGATCATTGTACACAAAATGCCCATACTATTAAAAATCTAAGTGTATTTATTCTTCATAATGGAAAATAAAACAAAACTGTGTATTTGCATTTTTGTTTTCTTGTTGTTGCTTCATCTCCCAAAAATGAATAAAAATGATCAAAAAGGCACATTCCAAAATGATATTAATAAAAATGTAGATTGCATTGCAAAAACCCTGCCTAATTGGCTTGGTCACACTTTCTGCCAGTTCGGCTCCACCTACAACATGGGGCCACTTCTACATTTTGTTTTTCCAGGGCCAATTAAAAACCTGCAAATGACAGCCTGTTTGTCTAATTGCTGTGTCTGTGATAGACATGTTCTACCACTACAGTGGCTGAGCTCAGAATGGCTTCTCTGCTAGGACCTAAATATAGTGCATAATAGACAAGTCAGTATTGCCCTCTACTGAATGGTTGTCAGGCTGATAGGCATTATGGGCAAGCCTGCCAACCAGGGTCCCACCCAGGGTCATATTATCCGCCATCTTCATCTCCCCTGCCCCATCTACCTCATTAGGGTACTGAATTTGTTATGAACAATGGCAGGCCCCATTAAACCAAAACTTTAGCTTCGCTTCAAGGTAAAATTCTTTGGAAATTCATAATGCAACCGATTTGTTTAGAATTGATTCACTCATCTCTATAAATGCTGTTATAATATTCTTGTTTTTATCCAGAAGCTGAAAATAAATTCCGAAGTAGCCCAACTTACATGTGTATACCTGTAAAATATCACTGCTGCTGTGTTTGGGTCAGTTCACATGTTGTGTTCAGATATAATGGCCTATCCTGAGGTCCCAAAAAACTCTTACATTTAGGGCTCATGCACACAACCGTATGTACATCCACTGCATATCCATTATAACTAGAGTTCAGCGAACCTGTCTTTTGGCAGGTTCGGGTTTATGAATTACGCAATGTATTCTGTTCTCAACGGAATCCATAACGTTATTCAATGCCGGCAAGCCAAACGGAATGCCTTTAACATAGTAACATAGTATATAAGACCGAAAAAAGACATTTGTCCATCCAGTTCGGCCTGTTTCCTACAAGTTGATCCAGAGGAAGGCAAAAACCCTGTGAGGCAGAAGCAAATTTTCCTCACTTAAGGGGAAAAAATTCCTTCCCGACTCCAATCAGGCAATCAGAATAACTCCCTGGATCAACGACCCTCTCTAGTAGCTATAGCCTGTAATATTATTACACTCCAGAAATAAATCCAGTCCCCTCTTGAATTCCTTTATTGTACTTACCATCACCACCTCCTCAGGCAGAGAGTTCCATAGTCTCACTGCTCTTACAGTGAAGAATCCTTTTCTATGTTTGTGTACAAACCTTCTTTCCTCCAGACGCAGAGGATGTCCCCTTGTCACAGTCACAGTCCTGGGGATAAATAGATGATGGGACAGATCTCTGTACTGACCCCTGATATATTTATACATAGTTATTAGATCTCCCCTCAGTCGTCTTTTTTCTAAAGTGAATAACCCTAATTTTGATAACCTTTCAGGGTACTGTAGATCCCTCATTCCAGTTATTACTTTAGTTGCCCTCCTCTGAACCCTCTCCAGCTCTGCTATGTCTGTCTTGTTCACAGGAGCCCAGAACTGTACACAGTACTAGTGATGAGCGGCAGGTGCCATATTCGATTTCGACGAAATTCGCGAATATTCGAATGAATATTCGTTTCGTATTCGTCGAAATCGAATATTCGTCATTTTTTCTAGTTATCGCGATTAAAATGCGATTTAAATAATCGTATATTGCGATTTGTACTTAAGGCTACTTTCCTATTGGTTTCATATCTAGAATTAGCGGATGACTTAATATGACGAATGTATTCGTCATATTCCTCAAAACGAAGATAACGAGTATTCTACATCTGCTTTAGCAACTCATTCGCCAACCTCGCTAATTCTAGCAATCAAATAGGAAGGTTGACTACAGACAGCTGTAGTTAAATTCGCTATGCGATTTTTTTTTAATACAATAATTATATTACTTGATATGATAATATTATTATAAGTATTCTATTTATTAAAAAAAAATCGCATAGCGAATTTAACACAGCTGTCTGGTAAGTCAACCTTCCTATTTGATTGCTAGAATTAGCGAGGTTGACTAATAGGTTGCTAAAACGAAGATGTAGAATACTTCGTTATCTTCGCTTTGAGGAATATGACGAATACATTCGTCATATTCGTCATCCTCGCTAATTCTACCAAGCCAACCATAACTTCTGTGCTCATGGAGCGTCCCCATCACCATGGGAACGTCTCCATATACTAAAATGTACTGTCGGATTTGAGGAATTACGCTGAAATCGCAATGCGATTAATTCAAGTTATATTAATCGCATTGCGATTTCAACTTAGAGCTGGGTTTATAATGGGTCAGCTTGCTAGAATTAACGAGTTAACGAATATGGAATATAGCAGCAGTGTTAGTTGAAATCGCAATGCGATTAATTTAACTTAGTATTCGCGATTACGATTTCAACTTAGCACTGCTAGTGCATAGCTATATATTCCATATTCGTTAATTCTAGCCTATGTAAGATAGCAGTGTTAAGTTGTAATCGCAATGCGATTAATATAACTTGAATTAATCGCATTGCGATTTCAACGTAATTCCTCAAATCCGACAGTACATTTTAGTATATAGAGATTTTCCCATGGAAGGGGACGCTCCATGAGCACGGAAGTCGGCAGAAGCGGCAACGGGCACTGACTGGAGCAGCCAGGAAGCCAGGAATCCTCATGACAGGTAAGAACTACTTTTGGGAAGTGGGAAAGAAAAAATATAACTAAAAAAAAAAAAAAACGAATATTCGAAATAGCGAATTTATAGCGCTATATTCGAAATATTCGCGAATTAGCGAAGTGCCGATATTCGCTAAAAAAATTCGCTTTTCGAATATTCGCGCTCAACACTACACAGTACTCCATGTGTGGTCTGACTAGTGATTTGTAAAGTGGTAGGACTATGTTCTCATCACGGGCATCTATGCCCTTTGATGCAACCCATTATCTTATTGGCCTTGGCAGTAGCTGCCTGACACTGGTTTTTGCAGCTTAATTTGCTGTTTATTAAAATTCCTAGATCCTTTTCCATGTCAGTGTTACCGAGTGTTTTACCATTTAATATGTACGGATGACTTGCATTATTCCTTCCCATGTGCATAACTTTACATTTGTCAGTGTTAAACCTCATCTGCCATTTTTTTGCCCAAGCCTCCAATCTATCCAGATCCCTCTGTAGCAGAAAACTGTCCTCTTCAGTGTTAATTACTTTACACAGTTTAGTGTCATCTGCAAAAATAGATATTTTACTGTGCAGGCCTTCTACAAGATCATTAATAAATATATTGAAGAGAATAGGGCCTAATACTGACCCCTGAGGTACCCCACTAGTGACAGTGACCCAATCTGAGTATCTACCGTTAATAACCACCCTCTGTTTTCTGTCACTCAGCCAGTTACTTACCCACATACAGACATTTTCTCCCAGTCCGAGCATCCTCATTTTATATACTAACCTTTTATGAGGTACGGTGTCAAATGCTTTGGAGAAGTCCAGATATACGACATCCATTGATTCGCCGCTGTCAAGCTCTAGAACTTACCTCCTCATAGAAGCTGATTAAATTTGTTTGGCATGACCGATCCCTCATGAAGCCATGCTGATATGGCGTTATTTGCTTATTTTCATTGAGATACTCCAAAATAGCATCTCTTAGAAAACCCTTCAAACAGTTTACCAACAATAGATGTTAAACTTACCGGCCTATAATTTCCAGGCTCTGTTTTTGGACCCTTTTTGAATATTGGTACCACATTTGCTATGCGCCAATCCTGTGGCACATTCCCTGTTATTATAGAGTCCGTAAATATCAGAAATAATGGTCTGGCTATGACATCACTTAATTCCCTTAGGATTCGGGGTGTATGCCATCCGGTCCTGGCGATTTGTCTATTTTAATCTTTTAATTCGCTGTTGTACTTCTTCCTGGGTCAGACAGGGCACTTTTAATGGGGGATTTACTTTTACTTTCTGCATTTCATCTGACAGTTTATTTTCCTCAGTGAATATAGTGGACAAAAAAACATATTTAATAGTTTTGCTTTATCCTCGTCGCTCTCTGCAACACCCCCTCATTGCTATGTAGAG